>OY987315.1:13739232-13841222 GCA_963920655.1 Geranium rotundifolium
AAGAATGACGTCACAACAACTGAAAGACTTGGAGCGCAAGAATATGACGTCAACAAGCCCAGGCGACTTCCAGCTGTCATTAACACGTCAGCAAAGGCGGCAACTGCTTGTCTAATTTGCTTAGGAAGTCTGAGACTTCCTATTCCTAATCCGAGCCAGATTAGGAATGTGGGGCTGCTATAAAAAGCTTGTGCTTCCCCATTAGCAGCATGTCCGTTTTTGTTCTTTATTTGCTAAATTTCTCAGAGCTCTTAACCGTGCACCATTGGCGTGTTGAGAGGCTGATTAGTTTGCTAGAACGGCTTTGCTTCAATTAAACATCAATTCGCAAAGATTGAGTGTTTGATCGATTAGGGTTCTTGTGTTCGTGATTGAAGATTCACAAATCAGTCAAAGAAGACTACGACACCGAGGATAGGCGCTTGCTCGAAGGGTGGAATTGAGAGGATCTCAAAGACAGGGGGAGAGGACCCTGGTCGAGGTTGTTCACGGTTAGATCTATAGTATCTTAGGATAATAGCTTGTGTGATAGCTAGTTGGTGCTTGAAGTTGTACTATATACTACCATATAGTGAAAACCTTTCCACTGGCAAAGTGCCCCCAGATGTAGGTGACGTTGCACCGAACTGGGTAATCATCTCTGGTGTCGTTATTATTGTTTGTTTATTGTTTAAACTACGGTTCACGTTTTAGGCAAGTTGTCGACACAAAAGTTACGACTTTGTGTTCGATTTCTTGACTCGGCTACGAATCAGAATTTCACAAGTCATTATCCTTTTATCTCTAGATATCCAGATTGATCATAATGCATAGAGTTTTCATCCTTATTTAATCAGTCACTGTTTCTTGATCTGTGAGATGACTGAATCCTGATTCTTTGTATCTCTAGCATGGCCATGCATTTCCTTTTAGTTAGTGTCATCAAGTGGCCCAAATAAATATCTTTCCATGCTAGAGCATGAGGGATAAATTCCTTAGCCGTCTTTAGTAATCCCTCATGTAATCCATAATTGAGCCAATCAGAGCCCTTATGACTACCCTTTTACAGATAATGCTAGGCAACGTCAAACTCAGTTACTGATCACATAGTAACTATAAAGACTCCTTGGTCTAAGGATACTTTGACAAGCTACGATATGTGAGTATGCTCATGACATTATCTATGCTGCATACTCACAATCAGATCGTCCAATATCATTCTCTTAATGATATCCATGATCTAACTCCGGCACTGCCTTGCCATGATCAATAGAGCGTGATCATATAGACTTATCCTTATACTGGTCGCTTCTGCTGAAGCTTATGAGACCAGGGGACTCATTGAATGACAAGCATGGGTTAAAAGTGATTGGTATGGGCTTAAAAGTGTTTTAACCCACACCCCTTAAATCACTCACCTCTTAATCCACAATCACCAACTAAGTATGGTGTTGTGTGGCCCCCACACATGGACCCACCATGTGGGCCGGCCAAGAGGTCTTGTTGGGCCCTTAATGGGCCGGCCATGAGGCTTAATGGGCCGAGCCCAATGGGCCCTCCCGTGTTGTCTCATGCCGTGTCCAAAAGTCGCCCGACCCTTTTGTCGTCACTTATCAAACAAAGTCCGACGCGATATCGATGTCGTGACAAGTTATCGCATTTGAATATGTTCATGGCTTAATCTATGAAAACACTATTCAAAGCGGGTCGTCCGATATCAATCACCTCATGATATCTATGATATGATTCCAGGATCCCTCATCCCTATGACAAGTAGAACTACGTCATTAAGAACCATCCTCATACTGGTCGCTTTAAGGAAGCATAGGTTGACCAGGGTCTCGTTAAGTGTGATCCGTACAGATTTATGGTTCTACTACTTTAGTGGTCATAAATCAGATCATGCTTAACATATTACTTCAACACATAAGTAATACAAAGCCGTTTTATATATATATTACAAACGATGATATTGTACATAGACGTTTACAGCCAAATAGCAATTGGACTAGGGCACAAATGCTATCAGCGCGATCTGACGCATCATCTCTACTCCGATAATGATGCGGTGTTTGCGAACCTATACGGTATGAGCGACGGGCGGTGGAGCTTTTTGCTGCGCCTCCACACGGCGGTGTGCGACCGCCCGTCGGCAAAGTCGAAAAATTATCAAGAACAGAGCACAAATGGTTGTGGTCAATAATGGGCATTTCTAGCATTTTCACAAAAAAATGAACGATCTATAATATAATGGCCCCACCGCCCTTCTTCTGATCCTCCTTCAGCTGCTTACAGTCTTTCTTCCAATGACCAGGCTTTTGACAGTAGAAACAGACCGACTCCTTTGCCTTCCCCTTACCCTTCACGGGCATGGAAGGTTTAGGAACAAATGGTCGTCTGATCTTTCTTGCCAGGTGCATTGGGCCTTTACCCTTGTCACCACCAGCTTTGAAGCTGGATCCCTTGATGACCATAAGAACACTTTTGAGCGAGCTGCCCCTTATGCTCTTCTCGGGAGTCACTAACATGCTGTGCAACTCCGATGCGGTCTTGTCCATGTCATGCATGTGATAGTTCATGACGAACCCACCATATGCATGAGGAAGGGATTGACAAATAAAATCCGCAGCCATTTCTTTCTCCATAGTCATTCCGAGACTAGTCATATGATCGAAATGTCCCTTCATGCGTAGGACGTGTGGACCCACGGAGCTGCCTGCTGACATCTCGCAGCCAATGAGTTCTCGGAGAACAGTGTATTTTTCAATACGTACTTTCTCTTAGAACATATCCTTGATTTGTGCAAACATTGCAAACGGATCATGGGATAGCTCCATAAACTTCATCTGGAGGTCCGCCTCCATGCAGCCCAGCATGACACACGCAACGTTGATAGAGTCGCTAAGGTGTTTCTGGTATGCATCCTTAACGACCCTCGTTGCATTGGCAGCTGGCTCCGGTGGAATAGCCTTATCATGGACGTACTCCCTGCGTTCCAACTTTAACACAAGTCGTAAATTTCTGTCCCAGTCCTCAACGACAAATTAGACGAGTTTGTTGAATTACTAGCCATTTCTACACGAAGAAAGTAAATTTAATCAGAAAAGTTGAATAAATTTACGAAGATCCGAATTAAACACCAACAATCCGATTCTAAGGTTTAGAATCTTTAAACCAAGATCCCTTATTTGTCAATTGAAGTACGCTAAGGCGCACCGCTCCAATTGACTCATTTAGGTAGGACATCCATCCAATTACAACCCGTGTAACTCTTGGTCAGGGTATGTGCAAAAGCACACGGCTTACCCTTCCGATGCCCCAGCTCGACCTCAGGCCAAGAATCGTGGTCGAGTTAACCAACCTTCACTAATGAGTTAACTTTGTGTAGATGCTCCGCTAAGGCGCACGACATCCCACAAAATTTGGTTATGCTTAATAATTCGAAAGTATTTGGCACAATTACGAACCCGTCATCAACAACCCATGTTGTGACGTTTCTAATTGTATCACATACTATCTTCATTTGAAGCCGTCATTTGCAACCCGTGCAAACACGTTTCAAATTTGAACTCATCCATCACAACCCGTGCGATGATGGTTCACAACGCTTTAAAAATGCAAACAATTAAAATCGATTTTAATCTTTGCATTTGAGGTGATGGCTCATAAACTTATAAGCTAAGCATGCAAGCTTGTTATTATTTAAATAATACAAGCAAGCAAATATAAAGCGTTATATATACATTTTATAGCCCATCCTAATCTTAGGATTCTACGAGTCACCACATCTTCTCGTCTTTCTCATTCGGGCTCCCACTAGCTCTTGGACTTCCTCCAAGACCGTCATTGTGCTCAATTTTCCATCCTTCTCATCTTTGAGTAGTAATTACAATTAATACTCGATTCGTAGACAGGATAAAAAATAATTACACTTTATGGGCTCGAATGAAAGAATAATTATACGCTAACACTAACGGTATTCAAACCGTGAAAGCGATAAAATCTAATGGGCTACTAATGCATCATACATCTCATCATATCATCCAACATGGTATCACACAAACATGTTATCAAATAATATGCAATTATTCCGGTTTTAATTTTGCCAAGTTGCTTGGTCGGGTTTATCGAAACTAGACCTTTTTGAAAAACGGTTTATCAAAACCGATTAAACTTTGAAAGTTTTTGAAATATTGGATCGCGGGTTCATGCCACGGATCAAACACCGTGCACGAACCAAGTTGGGCCAAACCCAATGGGCCGAAGCCCATTGGGCCGAGCCCAACACCACGACTCGGTTTGGGCCTAGGAAAGCCCAAACCGAGCTTGCCTCCACTCTCGGCCTCGGCCAAGAGTAGGGACGGCTCCGGTCACCGCTGGCCTCCTCGGCCTCCGGTGACCTCCGTCCGGTATCTCCGATCCGGCTCCCCGAGAGTCTCCTCTCGGACCCGACAAATCCAATAATTTCCGAAAAATTCCAAATTCAATATATTTTCCAAAAATAACATATTTCAGGCAATTATCCCAAAAAGAATTAAAAACATGTTATCAACAATTTTGGCATGCAAATAATCCTAAAAACGAAACAAGTTCAACAAGACAAAGATTAAGAGGGTTAACCACGCTCTGATACCACTGTTGTGTTTTGGAGCGTTCTAGATCATCGAGATAGCGGAAGCGTTTAACAAAATCTACTCCAAACCTTGTCCAAGAACATGAACCGTTAAATCCCAAGGCAAAATCTATTCCACAAGATATTTACCTTTAAGTCTTGTTGAATCGATAAAGAAGAACTTTCAGATCTTCTTCTCTAAAGCAAGTCCACACCAAGGGGATGATCTTGAAGATCCTTCACTTAATTGCCTACTAGAACAATTAAATGAAGAACAAGAGAGCAAGATGAGAGGAGAGCTTTGTGTGGCCGGCCAAGGAGAGAGAAAATGAGTTGTGAGGGTGAAATTGTGTTATGAATTCATTTTGTATTTCTCTACTTCATCAATCCCATAAGCATGGGTCAAAAGGTGATTGGTATGGGCATAAAGGTGTTTTCACCCATACCCCTTAAATCACTCACCTCTTAATCAACATTCACCAACTAAGCATGGTGCATTGTGACCCTCACCTAAGGGCCCACCAAAGTGGCCGGCCATGTAGGGCTTATTAGGCCCTAAATGGGCCCTTGTTGGGCCGGCCATGTTACCTCATGGGCCGAGCCCAATGGGCTCGCCCATGTGGTTTCGTGCCGTGTCCAAAAGTCGCCCGGCCCTTTTTGTCGTTACTTATCAAACAAAGTCTGACGCGACATCGACGAAAAAACACAGTTTTCTCGATTCGCTAATTATTCTCTCATACCGAACCTATGGCCCAAAACCTTCAGTTTTGTCCATGTATTGCTCCTCAAGAAACGTTAAGGTTTCCTTGTCTCAAGTTATCCGTCTTGAATGTGTGTGACCCTCCAGGCTCATGCCACCATTGGCAGATCGACGCAAAAGATCTCTCTTGCCCGATCCATCATAAGGGGCCTCTAGTAAGACGTTATGATTACCCAAGGTGCATGACGATCGATGATTCGACTTAACCTTCTGCGTACAAGTCACTATCCTATTATCTCTAGATATCCCGATTGATCACAAGGCATAGAGTCGTCACCCTTGTTTAATCAATCATTGTTACTTGATATTGAGATGGCTGAGAACTGATAACCCGTACCACCGGCATGGCCATGCTCTTACTCTCAGTCAGTCTCGATCAAGAGGCCTTAACGGATAACTTTCCCATACCGTAGTACGAGGGATAAATCCCTTAGCCGTCTTTCGTGCCACTCATGCAATCTGTTCCGCCACCCAATCATGCCCGTTATTGCAATCCTGTTACGGAAAGCGTTAGGCCCAAGTTAAAGCCGCACGTCGACTGTATAGCGATCACAAAGACTCCTTGGTCTAAGGATATCGTGACAAGCTATCGCATGTGAACATGTTCATGGCTTAATCTACGAAACACTATTCAAAGCGGGTCGTCCGATATCAATCACCTCATGATATCTATGATATGATTTCGGGATCCCACATCCCTATGGCAAGCAGAACTACATCATTGAGAACCATCCTCATATTGGTCGCTTCAATTGAAGCGTATATTGACCAGGGACTCGTTAAGTGTGATCCGTACAGATATATGGTTCTACTATTTTAGTGGTCATACATCAGATCATGCTTAACATATTACTTCAACACATAAGTAATACAAAGCCGTTTTATTCATTACAAACGATGACAGACTATTACGGACATTTATAGACTATTCCAATTGGAACCTAGGGCACAAATGCTATCAATCTCCCACTTGCCCCTAGTTCTAATCTAAGTCCCAGTCTGTACCCATTGACTATACATGAACTTCATGTTTAGGCTGTGAGAGAGCCTTTGTCAAAAGAGTCGGTTGTGTTTTAATTCGTCGTAATGTAGTTGATCTTCTCGTTATCTAGGTAACGTCTGAGTATATATCTGGATTTGTTATGTGATCTAGGCACTTTAGCTTATGCAATGGCCCTAGTATTGTCACAAGATAAGCCTACTGGGTTAGACGGGTTTTTAATTACATCTAATCCAGTCATGAAGCTCCAAATCCAGACAGCCTTCTTTGCTGCCTCTAACGCAGCTATATACTCAGCTTCCGTCGTAGAATTGGCAATTGGTCCTGCTTCCAGCTCTTCCAGCTAAAGCTCCACCATTCAACATGAATACGTATCCTGACTGACTCTACTATCATTAGGATTCGTCTGGAAACTAGTGTCAATATAACCTTTGACTACTAGCTCAACATCATCGTGGCCCCCGCACACAAGAAAGGCGTCTAAAGTTCTCCTCAAGAACTTGAGGATAGCTTTGACAGCAATCTAGTGTTGTCCACCGGGGTTAGACTGATGTCTACTGGAACAACTTAAGGCGAACGAGACATCCGGTCTCGTGCATATCATGGTATACATGATGGATCCTATAGCCGAAGCGTATGAGATCTCACTCATTCTTTTCAGCTTATCAGCTGTCACCGGACATTAAATCTTGCTGAGCTTTATGCCATGTCGAATGGGTAAGAATGCTTTCTTGGAATCAAGCATTTGAGAACCCACTCAAATCTTGTTTACATAGGTGCTCTGACTTAATCCCAAGACCCGCTTGGTGCGATCTCTCTATATCTTGGTCTCAAGAATATAAGCAACATCGCTTAAGTCCTTCATTTGAGAAACACTCTCTTAACCAAGCCTTTGTCAAGCGCAAGGTTAGGATGTCGTTTCCAATGTCATTCTCACATTCAGCACCAGAAAGACAATCTCACAAGATGATCATGAAACTCTATGGACAAGTATTCTCCAGCTCGATCCGACACGAAGCGTTTTAATAATTTTCCCGAGTTGGTTTTGTACTTCAGTCTTAAGCTCTTTGAATTTATCAAAAGCATCCAACTTATGCCTTATTGAATAGACATAATCAAGTCTACTGTAATCAACAGTAAGATTGATGAAGTAGCGAAAACCACTTCAAGCAAGTGAACTCATTGGCCCATACACATTTCCGTTGTATCAGGCCCAATAGGTCACCCGCCCTTTCACCTCTCCCGATGAAGGGCGCTCCAGTCATTTTGCCCATCAAACAAGCCTCGCACATTTTCTCAGAATGGAATTCGAATGGACTTAGAAGTCCGCACCTGTAAAGTGCTGAAATGCACTTTCTCATTTATGCAACCCAAACGACAATGCCATATTAGAGCTTGGTTTAAATCATCGGATTTAAACCTCTTAGTGATAACGTTATATTATGAGCTTAAGTTTTCATATTCAATATGTGTAAACCACCGACTTTATTAGAACTTACAAAAATATGTAATACACATTATGAAGTACTAATACAACTTTACTGGCCAAAACTAGAGTAATGGAGCCTACAGCAGTTGCGGTAACCCTGATTCTGTTCCCAACTCTTAGGTCCACCTCGCGTTTCCCATAATCTCTTCTACTTTCCAATTTCTGTTCATCCGTACAGATTCATGCCCGGTATAAATACTCATGAATTGGAAGTAGAAAGATTAAGCTCAATAACGAGAATACTAGGAGGCGTGGATCCACCACCCTTCTTTAGATCATCCTGGAACTTCTTGCAGTCTCTTTTCCAATGAACAGACTATTGGCAGTAGGTGATTGGATGCTGATAAAGTTGTCTCACTAAAACTTTTTTCAAGAAAACTGAGTGAGACAAAATATGAATAAGAAAAAATAGTACAAGACACGAATGCTCAAGTATGGTCAACACCAAAATTCTTGTTCTCATGACTCTTATTCACCTTAATAGTTGACATTGTTACTTAGTTATTTGTGGTCGACACACTAATATTGTGCACCATTTTCTGAAAATTAGATGTCGGTAATGCCTTAACAAGGCTTTTAATTAGATCTTAATTATTTGACAACAATCCCATGGCTCTTTCGGAGTACATGAGTATATAAAACTTTATGCGAGATATTCTTCAATATATATCTTTTAGAGTTAATTACAAGTTAGTATACTCAGTTAGATGTCATTTACAAGTGACTATACTTATTTTAAAAACTTTCATTTTCTTTCACCTAGTTACAGTTTTATTACAATCTACTCATTTCCGTCCATTTTAACGGAGGTTGTGGTTAATTTTTCTCAAAATGACGAAAATTCCCTTTATTTTTAAATTAAAAGGGTTAATTACAAGTTAGTATACCTAGTTGGAGGTCATTTACAAGTGACTATATCTATTTTAAAAACTTTCCCTTTCGCTCACCCAGTCACCAAAAAAATTACAATTTGCCCTAACACTATTAAATTTTGGAGGGAAAAAATCATTAAAGTGTGAAATGTCTAAAATGCCCCTATTAAATTTTCAAAGTGACTCCATCCATGGTTTTTTTTGTCCAATTTCTTTGATTTTTATTTTTTATTCTTACCACCATACCTCCAAAATGATTTAAGATAATTTATAGAATTAAGGATTGAGCACAAAAAATCTCAACCGGGACAATGCCGGAATAGGCCACACGTCGCCGAAAACCTAAAAATTATCATAAATTATTTCTTATGTTTTTTTTTTCCAATTTTTTCTTTTATTCTTCATTTTGAATGATCATCCAAATTCATTCAACATATTCCATATTAAACATCATGAACAAATTGATTCCAATTTACAAATTCAAATTCCAAATCAACAAAAAATTGAAATCAAAAGAATGCACATAAGTCGTATTTGCCGAACCCGCCTGATCCAAGCCCGGACTTGTCGGATTCGTGGTCGGAATGTGGTCATCGGTGAAGGGAACAAGCCCTGATTTGGAACGGTGAGTCGCGGTTGTTGTCAACAGTTTGCTGGAGAGCGCGACAGTGAGCTCCTGGTCTTGATGAGGTTGGCATTAGAGAGGGAGAGTGGGGTTTTGGTCGCAGATCCGCGTATGGTGTCGCCAGTCAGATTTGGAAATCCCCTCCGTTTAGAAGCTTCGAGCTTCACCGGACTGGCCAGAGTTCGTCGTCGCCGATTTGGACTTGAAATCGCCGTCACTAATCCAGACCTTACCGTCGCCGATCCATACCCCATAGCGATTCGCGTTGGCGACGATTCGACGTCCGACGTCCTCCATAGCGATTCACGTGTGTCCTCCTCCAGCAATTCGATGAGTGGGAGTGAAACTGATGGTATTTTCTCCATGGTGAAGAACATAATATGCTTTAGAAAAAAAATTCAATATATAAAACTGAGGAAATTTTCATCATATATGAAAAAATTAACAGAAACATTAGTTAAATATGACGGAAATGAGCAAACTGTAAAAAAAAATATAACTAGCTAAGCGAAAATGAAAGTTTTTAAAATAGGTATAGTCACTTGTAAATGACCTCCAACTAGGTATAGTAACTTGTAATTTTAATAATGAAGGGCATTTTCCTCATTTTGAGAAAAATAAACCACAACCTTTGTTAAAATGGACAAAAATGAGCAGATTGTATAAAAATGTAACTAGGTGAGTGAAAATGAAAGTTTTTAAAATAAGTATAGTCACTTGTAAATGACCTACAACTAGGTATATTAACTTGTAATTAACCCTATCTTTTGATATAACTTCCTCTAGTCTGAGGGGTACAAGTTGTATTGAGGCTAGCTTCATATATTGTAAGAAATTTTAAATGATTGAAGGATATTACAACAAAAGTCTGTTTTATAGAGGGTTAAGATATTGGTTTTTCATTACACATAAATACATATTTGAAAGGAATATGCCTTGGATCAATTACATTTACATATAAATGTTGCACCATCCACTTGCAATAAACCGGCACCCTTATTATCATTGTGTTATGATAATAAGCTGAGCATAATCTAGCCTAAGGTCATCATGTGTTGAGCGTTGATAATAGAAACTTTAGACACGACAATCAATATTGCTAACAGATTATACTTAGCAGGTCCCTGGTCAATAAATTACACATATGTTATCATATATAAAGCGACAAATTTGAGGATGGGTAATGATCACGCTCTACTAATCATTTGTAAAGAGTTAACAAGCAAAAATTATAAATATCATTTTGGGGGAGGAATGATATTTGGACGACCGGACCTGAGACATGTGTCATAAATTAAGTCATGAGCATTCTGAGTTGTCGTAGTATCATTTGAATCCCTATAGACTTTGGAGTCTTTGTGGATTCCTATATGGCAACTCTCATAGTTTGACATACTCTTCTACATTGTCCGTAAATGGAAACAATAGAGGTGTGATTGGCTATGCGACGGGTCATGTGAGGAATACAGTTGATGGTTAAGGGAGTTGTCCCTCACTACCTAGTGGGAACGATATCCATTTAGGCCTCTTGATGAGAATTACTGAGATAAAGTGTACGGCCGTACCAGTGATAAAGAGTTATCGTGTTCAGTCACCTCGAGATCAAGAAACTGGTTTGAATATATAAGGGTGACTTTTCTATACCTTATGTTTAAACAAGATATCTAGTGACAAAGGGATTATGATAACTGCAACAAAAGGTTAAATCGAATCACCGATCATCATGATTATTGAGTAATCATAAAGTCTTGCTAGACACCACTTATGATGAATGGATCGAACAGAGATTGTGGCCATTTGTCAATGAATCTTGAGCCTACAAAGAGCAAGCCCGAAGCTAAGTGGGCTTATAAATCCCATTAGGGGGAATAAGTGAAAAACACGTTTTCTCGATTTCTGCAGATAGGTCAGGTTGCGGGCCTTATATCTCCAAAACTAAGGCTCTAAAGCGAAAAAACTATATTCCAAGGGTTGTAGCTTTTTGAATCCTCTTTAATCTAGTGCATGCTTCGGGTCAATCAGACTTCACCCTAGAGAGATATAAGTTGCACAAGATTGTCTGTCAGAACTGGAAATACGTTGTTTCCTTTCCTATTTCGGTTTGGACTGTGAATCTGAAACTAATAAGGAAAAGGTAAATGGGAGCACGAATTTTGGAGAAAATTCTGAATTAAGAATTGATAATAAAGTAGGATTTTATTTAGGAATAAAATCTCTACACCCCATAACCTATATATATATATATATATATATTGCAACGGTTTAGAGTAAACCCTAATGCGATATTCGCAACATAAGCAACTCCACTTAAAACTCCAAGTCTAATTAAATAGTTAATTAGAATTGATTTGAGAAGATTAATTCTAGTATATTAATCTTCGTTAAAGTTTCGATCAACACTTGTTCGTGTGGATACTAGCAGAGAGCGCATCCCGATGGAGACGCTTCAAATTGAACTACGCATATTTTGATTCTTGTAGAGACAAGATACGTAGGACACTCAAGTTTGGTTCAAGTCTAGATTCGTGAAGAACATGGACACTGTCAAAGGTTGTTTAAAGTCAGATCTACAAGAGGTAAATAGAGATCTAACCCTTTCATCAATTAAACTTAAACATGCAGTAGATCCGTGCTAGGGTTCGGGGTTAAAATTTTTGTTATATTGCTTCTGCTGCTATGTATGAGATCCCCCAAACCACAACAGTGGTATTAGAGGCGGTCTGCAATTTTAGTTTAATTGAATTTTGCATGTTAATATGTGAAATTGTATGCATGATTATTGTGATCAGAATTACATGATTAAGAGTAATCGATATCTCATGAAATTGAATGAATAGAAATTCAATAATGTAAGCATTTTTGTACCCTAGTCCAATTGTATTAATCTGTAAATGTCTGTATATATTAATCATCGTTTCCAATGTATGAAATCGGCATTATATTATTTATGTGTTGAAGTAATAGGTTATATGTTCACCAAAGTAGTAGAATCATATATCTGTACGGATCACACTTAACTGGTCCCTGGTCAAATATGCTTCAATGAAGCGACCAAGTATGAGGATGATTCTTTATGGTATAGTTCTATTTGCCATTGGGAAGGGCTCCCGGAATCAGATCATAGATATCACTCGGGTGACTGATATTGGACGACCCGCACTGAATGGTGTTGCATAGATGTAGTCATGAACACATTCAATTGTGGTAGCTTGTCGTTGTATCCTTAGACCAAGGAGTCTTTGTGATCGCTATACAGTAAAGAACCGCGTTTGACTTGCTCCTAACGTTGTCCGTAACAAGACTACCATAGCGGACATGATTGGCATGGGGACGTATTGTATGGGTGATACGAAAGGCGGCTAAGGGATTTATCCCTCATATTACGGTATGAGATAGGTATCTGTCTAGGCCACTCGATAGAGATTAACTGAAGGGAGAGCATGGGCATGCCAACGATATGGGTATCAGTATTCAATAATCTCACATATCGAGAAATAGAGATTGATTAAATAAGGGTGACGTCTCTATGCCTTATGATCAATCTAGATACCGGGCAATAAAGGGATAGCGACATGTACAACATGAGGTTAAATCAAATCATCGATCATCATGCACGTCGGGTAATCATAACGTCTTACTAGAGGCCACTTATGATGAATCGGGTAAAACGAAATTTTACGCCGATCCGCTGACGTCCGCATGAACCTAGAGGGTCACACACATAGGATATGAACTATGAGAGACAAGGAAAGGTCGGCGATACTCGAGAGAGAGGCATGGGCAAAACTGGACGTTTTGGGCCATGGATATGTGTAATTGAATGTGACACGCGAATCGAGAAAGACTAAGTCTTTCGTCAATGTCGCGTCGGAATTTGTACGATAAGTTCGGGGGGTAAGTTGGATGCGGCATGGGACCTCATGGCCGAAGCATTGGGCTTCGTGCCACGAGGCCCTAGTGGCCGGCCCAACCAAGTCCCAATAGTGGAGCAAAGGGTGGGTCCCTTTCTCCACTAACTTTGGTTAAGTGGATGATGACTAGATACACAATATCCTAATCATGTTGGGTAAGTGTGATTAATAGAGGCCACCGAATGACCATCATCATTTCCCTTAACCCAACACACATCAATTCAAACACACTACATCCCACACAATTCATTACACTTAACAAAAATATCACAAAACCTTGTGTGTTCTCTCCCTCCCTATTGAGTTCGGCCGAGACCTCCTCCCTCCCCTCTCTCTTGCTCTCTCTTTTATTCTAGTAATGTAGAAGAGTGTAGGATCCTCAAGTGATCATCCTATCCGTGTGGACTTGGCTAGAGTTGAAGATCTGAAACGTTCTTCAAACCGAAGGTAAACTTGTGATTTTGGTTTTGCCTTGGGATTTAATGGTTTGATGTTCTTGGACAGTTCTTGGGGTTTATATATTGTTGCTTCCGCTGCCAAATGAGTTCTAGATAGCCCGACAGTTCCTACAAATAATTGGTTTATTCAAGTAATAAGGGTTCATAATTTTGAATCTATATGATTAAAAGTTATTCAGAACTGATTCTATAGAGAACTAGCAGTCAAACGACAAGTCGATGCTAGTTTTCAGACATATCTAGATGACTTCAAAATTCAGTCAGGATGTATTTTGTGTTGAGTGGTGGCGCTTTCAGCTGGATAAGTTTTAAGCAAGCAAAAATTGCCAACTCTACAATGGAGGCTGAGTATATAGCTGCAACAAAAGCAGCTAAAGAGGCCGTATGGATTAGAAGCTTTCTGATCGGATTAGATGCAACGCCGCGAGCGTCTGATCCGATAAGCTTGTTGTGGGACAACACAGGTGCCATAGCTATTGCTCAAGAGCCATAATTCCACAACAGATCCAAACATATACTCAGCAAGCATCACCTCGTGAGAGTTATCACATATAGAGATGATGTGGAGATTAAACACTATTCGACTGATGATAATATGGCCGATCCTTTGACAGAGGCTCAGCTGCAGCCTAGGCATGAGGAACATGCAGGGTCTATGGGAGTAAAACAGAACTTAAATTGGAACCAGGGGCAAGTGGCAGATTGTTAGAGTTATGCCCCAGTCCAATATAAAAGTGATCTACAGATGTAATGTTTTATCATCTTTCCGAATATATAAATCCGCATATATTACTAATGTGTTGTAGTAATATATCGAATGTAATTTGATCTATGTCACTACGTGTGTAACCACTAATAGTAGAACTGTAGATCAGAAAGAATTACATTTGATGAGTCCCTGATCAGCTAAGCTTCTTTATGAAGCGATCAGTATGAGACCAACTCCTTGTGATCACGCTCTACTGATCATGGCAAAGTATGTGTCAGAGTTATATCATAGATATCATCATGTCGATGATATAAGACCACCCAATTGTGAGTATGCAACATAGATACCGTCATGAGATACTCACAGATCTTAGCTTGTTATTATATCCTAACACCAAGGAGTCTTTGTGTGCACTGTGTAATGAATCTCCAAGTTTGACCTAGTCTAACGTTACCTGTAAAAGGGTAGCCATAACGGCTGTGATTGGCTTGGTTATCAATTACATTGGTGAACTCGAAAGACGTCTAAGGATTTATCACTCATACTCTGGTATGAGAAAGATATCCGTTTAGGCCACTTGATGAGTATGACTGAAGGAATAGCACGACCCTGCAGGTGATACCTTAGTATCAGTTTTCAGTCATCTCAGATATCAAGAAACAGTGATTGATAAATTAGGATGATCATTCTATGCCTATTGATCAATCTGGATATCGGTTTGATAAAAGGACATTGACATGTACGATAACAGGTTAAGTCGAATAATCAATAATCACGAACGTTGGGTAATCACAATGTCTTGCTAGAGACCACTTATGATGGAAAGGGTAAAATAGTAATTTTATCGGTCTGGCAACCGTTCGTGAGCCTAAAGGGTCACACGCATTAAGCACGATACATGCCAAATAATTATGGATGGAAATTGAAAACGATTCGGTAGTTAAACGGGCTTAAAGCCCATTTAGGGATTTAAGTGATGAATGAGGAAAAGTGCAAATAGGAGTTTAAGAGGGTTAGATACGTAATTAATTGATTTGAAATTAAATTTTTTTAATTTCAAATTAAAATTGCAAAATATCTTCCTTATTTTTCTCTAAATATTTGGCAACCACTCCCCCTCATCCTCTCCCTCACTTGGCCGAACCAATCATCCTCTTCCTCCATCATTTTTGTCAAAAAATTCTCAAAAACATTCATAGCAAAAGTGTGAGAGAAAACCTTTTTGGTTGTTGTGCTTGTGTGGACTCAATAGAGAAGCACTACATTCTGTTTTCATCGATTGACAAAGGTAATTTTCAGATTTGAAAAGGTTAAGAACATGTTGAATTCTTTCATTAAGATCTTCGTCTCTTTCGATCACCATGGTTACATAAGGCTCCGCTGCATGAAATTAACGTTTGGAACCCATGGTGATATCTTTCAGTGGTATCAGAGCATGGTTGTTATGAATTTTATTCAATCTGTTTAAATCTGGAACTTTATTTTTGTTCATGAGTTCATCACTTGAATATACATGCAATTAAAAAAAATTTAGATTTAATTAATTTTGAAAAAAATTGGAAAATTAATTTTTGGGGCTGTTTCGGGTTAGCCATGGCCGAGCCATGGCTAACTAGGGTCGAGACCCTTGGTGGACCATGGAATGCCCTAGGGCAGCCCATGGTCGGCACCAAGGGCCGACCACGGTCAGCCCCGCGGATGACCACGGTGATAGCATTTTGTGCCCTACTCCAATTGCTAGTAGCCTATAAAAGTCTATGTACATTATCATCGTTTGTAATATATATAAAACGACTTTGTATTACTTATGTGTTGAGGTAATATGTTAAGCATGATCTGATTTATGACCACTAAAGTAGTAGAACCATAAATCTGTACGGATCACACTTAACGAGTCCCTGGTCAATATATGCTTCCATAGAAGCGACCAGTATGAGGATGGTTCTCAATGACGTAGTTCTACTTGTCATAGGAATGAGGGATCCCGGAATCATATCATAGATATCATGAGGTGATTGATATCGGATGACCCGCTTTGAATAAAGTTTTCATAGATTAAGCTATGAACATATTCAAATGCGATAGCTTGTCACGATATCCTGAGACCAAAGAGTCTCTGTGATCGCTATGCAATGTACGTGAGGCTTTAACTTGAGCCTAACGCTTTCCGTAACAGGATTGCAATAACAGGCATGATTGGGTGGCAGAACGGGTTGCATGAGTGACACGAAAGACAGCTAAGGGATTTATCCCTCACACTACGGTATGGGAAAGATATCCGTTAAAGGCCTCTTGATCGAGACTAACTGAGAGTAAGAGCATGGCCATGCCGGTGATACGGGTTATCAGTTCTCAGCCATCTCACATATCAAGTAACAATGATTGATTAAACATGGGTGACGACTCTATGCCTTGTGATCAATCGCGATATATAGAGATAATAGGATAGTGACTTGTACGCACAAGGTTAAGTCGAATCATCGATCGTCATGCACCTTGGGTAATCATAACGTCTTACTAGAGGCCCCTGATGATGGATGGGCAAGAGAGATCTTTTGTGCCGATCTGCCAACGGTGGCATGAGCTTAGAGGGTCACACACATTCAAGACGGATAACTTGAGATAAGGAAACCTTAACGTTTCTTGAGGAGCAATACATGGACAAAACTGAAGGTTTTGGGCCATAGGTTTGGTATGAGAGAATAATTAGCGAATCGAGAAAACTGAGTTTTTTCGTCAATGTCGCGTCGAACTTTGTTTGATAAGTAACGACGAAAAGGGTCGGGCGACTTTTGGACACGGCACGTGACCACATGGGCGAGCCCATTGAGCTCGGCCCATGAGGTCACCTAGCCGGCCCAACAAGGGCCCAAATAAGGCCCAATAAGCCTACATGGCCGGCCACCTTGGTGGGTGCAAGTGTGGGGGCCACAAACCATGCTTAGTTGGTATTGTTGATTAAGAGAAAACTGAGATTTTCGTCGATGCTGCGTCGGACTTTGTTTGATAAATAACGACAAATAGGGTCGGGCGACTTTTGGACACGCCACGAAACCACATGGGCGAGCACACACAATGCTTAGTTGGTGATTGTTGATTAAGAGGTGAGTTATTTAAGTGGTATGGGTAATGCCACCTTTAAGCCCATACCATCACCTTTTAGACCCATGCTTATGAGTTGATGAAGTAGAGAAATATCTAAGGGATTAATTACTCACTCACACTCTCACAATCTCTCTCTCTCTCCTTGTGGCCGGCCACCCCTTGCTCTCTTCTCTTCTTGCTCTCTTTTTCTTCACTTAATTGTTCTAGTAGGCATTAAGTGTAGGATCTTGAAGATCATCCCCTTGGTGTGGACTTGCTCTAGAGAAGAAGACCTTATAGTTCTTCTTTATTGATTAAAAAAGACCTAAAGGTAAATTTCTTGTGAAATAGATTTTGCTTTGAGATTTAATGGTTCATGTTCTTGGACAAGGTTTGGAGTTGCTTTTGTTAAATGCTTCCGCTATCTCGATGATCTAGAACGCTCCAAAACCCTACACGAGCTTGGTTGCAAGCAACCGTTTTACATAAGCCTCGCAACCCAAGATTTACAGGAAGGACAAAACGGGTTCCTTCCCGTACCATTTCTCGAATGATGTCCCTTTCACTGCTTTCGACGGAGCCCTTTTTATTATGAATATGGCCATTTGTAGAGCGTAACCCCAGAAGGAGATCGGGAGATCAGTGAGACTTAACATCGATCGAACCATATCCAAAAATGTCCGATTCCTTCGCTCGGACACACCATTGAGTTGCGGTGTTCCTGGCGGAGTCCACTGAGATAGTATTCCACTTTCAGTTAGATGACTAAGAAACTCCTCGGATAAGTATTCTCAACCCCGATCAGAAGGGAGTGCCTTGATACTCTTTCCGAGTTGGTTTTCTACTTTAGTCCTAAACTCCTTGAATTTATCAAAGGCTTCGGACTTATGTTTCATGAGATAGACATAACCATATCTACTAAAATCATCAGTAAATGTCATAAAGTAGCCTAAACCACCTCTGGCTGGTGTACTCATTGGTCCACATACGTCTGAATGTATTAGACCCAATAGATCACCTGCCCTCTCACCTAAACCAGTGAAGGGCGCTTTAGTCATCTTTCCCATTAAACAAGCTTTGCATCTATCAATCGTTTGGAATTCGAATTGACTTAGAAGTCCACGCTTGTGGAGCGCTGAGATGCGTTTCTCATTTATGTGACCTAGACGACAATGCCAGATTAGAGTTTGGTCTGAATCAATAGCTTTAAACCTCTCAGCATTTACATTATAGAGCATGTTAGATCTCGAGTTTTGCATATTTAATATGTATAAACCTCCAACAGTGTGAGCATTTCCATAAAACATGTTATTGCGCATAATATTAAAAAAACCGTCTTTAATATCAAAATAATAACCTTCTTTTTCAAGAAGGGGTATTCATACAATAAACCTGCTGAAAGCAGGTACGCAAAACACATCAAAAAATTCTATTACAAGCCCACTGGGAAAAACAAGGTCAACTGAACCCACAGCAGTTGCGGTAACTCTCACGTTGTTCCCAACTCTTAGGTCCACCTCGTTTTCCCCCATATCAAAAAGTCAGTACCTGCACATCCGCACAGACATGAGACTCAGCTCCAGTGTCTAGTACCCAAGCATTTATAGTAGAAAGATTTAGCTCTAATGGAATACCTGACGAAATAGCGGCCCCACCGCCCTTCTTCTGATCTTCATTCAGCTGCTGACAGTCTTTCTTCCAATGACCAGGCTTTTGGCAGTAGAAACAGACCGACTACTTTGCCTTTCCCTTGCCCTTCATGGGTATGGAAGGTTTAGTAATGAAATGTCGTCTATTTTTCCCCGCCGGGTGCATTGGGCCTTTGCCCTTATCACCACCAGCTTTGAAACCGGATTCCTTCTTGACCATCAGAACACCTTTGGGCGTACTGCCCCTTATGCTCTTCTCGGCAGTCACTAACATGTTGTGCAACTCCGATGCGGTCTTTTCCATGTCATGCATGTGATAGTTCATGACGAACCCACCATATGCATGAGGAAGGGATTGCAGAATAAAATCCGCAGCCATCTCTTTTTCCATAGTCATTCCGAGACTAGTCATATGATCGAGATGTCCCTTCATTCGTAGGACGTGTGGACCTACGGAGCTGCCTGCTGACATTTTACAGGCAATGAGTTCTCGGAGAACAGTGTATTTTTCAATACGTACTTTCTCTTTGAACATATCCTTGATCTGTGCAAACATTGCAAACGGATCATGGGATAGCTCTATAAACTGCTTCTGGAGGTCCGCCTCCATGCAGCCCAACATGACACGCGCAACGTCGATAGAGTCGCTAAGGTGTTTCTGGTACGCATCCTTAATGACCCTCGTTGCGTTGGCAGCTTGCTCCACCGGGATAGCCTTGTCAAGGACGTACTCCCTGCGTTCCAACTTTAACACAAGTCGTAAATTTCTATCCCAGTCCGTATAATTTGTTCCATTGAATTTACACTTGTCAAGTATAGTCCTCAACGACAAATTAGACGAGTTTGTTGAATTACTAGCCATTTCTACACGAAGAAAGTAAATTTAATCAGAAAAGTTGAATAAATTTACGAAGATCCGAATTAAACACCAACCATCCAATTCTAAGGTTTAGAATCTTTAAACCAAGATCCCTTATTTGTCATTTGAAGTACGCTAAGGCACCGCTCCAATTGACTCATTTGGGTAGGACGTCCATCCAATTACAATTACGACTTGTGTTATGGTATGTGCAAAAGCACACGGCTTACCCTTCCGATGCCCCAGCTCGACCTCAGGCCAAGAATCGTGGTCGAGTCAACCAACCTTCACTAATGCGTCAATTTTGTGCAGATGCTCCGCTAAGGCGCACGACATCCCACAAAGTTTACCATTCCATATAGAACCCATTCCATCGATGCTCCGCTAAGGCGCACGACACCGATATAATGTTTCTACATGGGTGTGAATTTGGGTGGCATCTCACTTGACTCAAAATATGTTGTGATTTGGTTGTGTTTAATAATTCGAAAGTATTTTGGTACAATTACGAACCCGTCATCAACAACCCGTGTTGTGACGTTTCTAATTGTATCATATACAATCTTCTTTTGAAGTCGTCATTTGCAACCCGTGCAAACACATTTCAAAATCGAACTCATCCATCACAACCTGTGCGATGATGGTTCACAACGCTTTAATCAAGCAAACAATTAAAATCGATTTCAATCTTTGCATGTGAGGTGATGGCTTATAAACTTATAAGCTAAGCATGCAAGCATACAATTATTTCTCATACAATTCTTAAGATTCTACGAGACATCATATCTTCTGGTCTTTCTCATTCGGGCTCCCACTAGCTCTTGGACTTCCTCCTAGACCGTCATTGTGCTTGATTTTCCATCCTTCTCGTCTTTGAGTAGTAATTATAATTAATACTCGGTTCGTAGACCGGATAAAAAATAATTACACTTTATGGGCTCGAAGAAAGAATAATTACACGCTAACACTAACGGTGTGCAAACCGTGAAAGCGATAAAATTCTAATGGGCTACTAATGCATCATACATCTCATCACATCATCCAACATGTTATCATACAAACATGTTATCAAATAATATGCAATTATTCCGGTTTTAATTTTGCCAAGTTGCTTGGTCGGGTTTATCGAAACTAGACCTTTTCGAAAAACGGTTTATCGAAACCGATCACATTTAAAAGTTTTCGAAATATTGGATCGCGGGTTCATCCACCGACATAATCAACGTGCACGAACCAAGTCGGGCCCACGCTCAATGGGCCGAAGCCCTTGGGCCGAGCCCAACACCACGGCTCAGTTTGGGCCTAGAAAAGCCCAAACCGAGCTTGCCTCCCCTCTCGGCCTCGGCCAAGAAGGGGGACGGCCCCGGTCACCGTCGGCCTCTCGCGGCCTCCGGTGACCTCCGTCCGGTACCTCCGATCCGGCTCCCCGAGAGTCTCTTCTCGGACCCGACAAATCCAATAAAATACGAAAAATTCCATATTCAATATATTTTCCAAAAATAACATATTTCATGCAATTTTCCCAAAAAGCATTAAAAACATGTTGTCAACAAATATGGCATGCATATCATCATAAAACCGAAACAATTTCAACAAGACAAAGATTAAGAGGGTTAACCATGCTCTGATACCACTATAGGGTTTTGGAGTGTTCTAGATCATCGAGATAGCGGAAGCATTTAACAAAAGCAACACCTAACCTTGTCCAAGAACATGAACCATTAAATCTTAAAGCAAAATCTATTCCACAAGAAATTTACCTTTAGGTCTTTGTTGAATCAATAAAGAAGAACTATGAGGTCTTCTTATCTAGAGCAAGTCCACACCAAGAGAATGATCTTCAAGATCCTTCACTTAATGCCAACTAGAACAAGTAAGTGAAGAACAAGAGAGCAAGAAGAGAGGAGAGAGGGGACTTGGCCGGCCAAAGAGAGAGAGAGAGAGAGAGAGAGTTGTGAGTGAACCAAATTAATCCAAAGATATTTCTCTACTTCATCAACTCACAAGCATGGGTCTAAAAGGTGAAGCATGAGTTTAAAGGTGCCATTACCCATACCCCTTAAATCACTCACCTCTTAATCAACAATCACCAACTAAGCATGCTGTGTGTGGCCCCCACCCTTGGACCCACCAAGGTGGCCAGCCATGTTGGGCTTATTGGGCCCAAAATGGGCCCTTGTTGGGCCGGCCACGTGAACTCATGGGCCGAGCCCAATGGGCTCGTGCATGTGGTTTCGTGCCGTGTCCGAAAGTCGCCCGACCCTATTTTTTGTTACTTATCAATCAAACTCCGACGCGACATTGACGAAAAATCTCAGTTTTCTCGATTCGCTAATTATTCTCTCAAACCGAACCCATGGCCCAAAACCTTCGTTTTTGTCCATGTATTGCTCCTCAAGAAATGTTAAGGTTTCCTTGTCTCAAGTTATCCGTCTTGTATGTGTGTGACCCTCCAGGCTCATGCCCCCGTTGGCAGATCGGCGCAAAAGATCTCTCTTGTCCAATCCATCATAAGTGGTCTCTAGTAAGACGTTATGATTACCCAAGGTGCATGATGATCGATGATTCGATTTAACCTTGTGCATACAAGTCACTATCCTATTATCTCTAGATATCCCGATTGATTACAAGGCATAGAGTCGTCATCCTTGTTTAATCAATCATTGTTACTTGATATGTGAGATGGCTGAGAACTGATAACCCGTATCACTGGCATGGCCATGCTCTTTCTCTCAGTCACTCTCGATCAAGAGGCCTTTAACGGATATCTTTCCCATACCGTAGTACGAGGGATAAATCCCTTAGCCGTCTTTCGTGTCACTCATGCAATCTGTTCCACCACCCAATCATGCCCGTTATTGCAATCCTGTTACGGAAAGCGTGAGACGCAAGTTAAAGCCGCACGTACATTGCATAATGATCACAAAAACTACTTGGTCTAAGAATATCGTGACAAGCTATCGCATTTGAATATGTTCATGGTTTAATCTACGAAACACTATTCAAAGCGGGTCGTCCGATATCAATCACCTCATGATATCTATGATATGATTCCGGGATCCCTTATTCCTATGACAAGTAGAACTACGTCATTGAGAATCATCCTCATACTGGTCGCTTCTATTGAAGCGTATATTGACCAGGGATTCGTTAAGTGTGATCCGTACAGATTTATGGTTCTACTACTTTAGTGGTCATAAATCAGATCATGCTTAACATATTACTTCAACACATAAGTAATACAAAGCCGTTTTATTTATTAAGAATGATGATAATTATACATAGACATTTATAGACTACTAGCAATTGGACTAGGGCACAAAAATGCTATCAGGGATGTCATTCCCGATGATCAGTATGTGATCGACATAAAGCACTAGGAATACAATGTTGCTCCTACACGCTTTCTTATAAACGCAAGGTTCACTTTCATTCTTGATGAAGGCAAATTCTCTTACAACTTCATCAAAATGAAGGTTCCAACTCCGTGAAGCTTGCATCAATCCATAAATGGATATCTACAACTTACATATCTTTCCAGGATTCACTAGATTGACAAAACCCTCAGGTTGTGTCATATACACATCCTCTTTTAAGTTCCCGTTAAGGAAGACGGTTTTGACATCCATCTGCCACATCTCATAGTCGTAGTATGCAGCTATGGCTAGAATAATCCGGATAGATTTGATCATGGCTACTAGTGAGAAGTTTTCATCATAATCGATACCTTCAATCTGGCGATAACCTTTCGCAACCAATCTAGCCTTATAGGTCTGAGGTTTTCAATCCATGTCGGTCTTGAGCTTATAGACCCACTTACAACCGATGGGTAAAATCCTAGGGGTTTTATCAACCAAGCTCCATACTTGGTTATCATACATGGATTTCATTTCCTCATTCATGGCATCCTGCCATTTATCGGAGTCAGTACTGGACAAGGCTTGTCTAAAAGTTTCTGGATCATCCTGATCCACTATTATCAAGTCATTTCCCTCAGTTGCTAGAAAACCATATCTGACGGGAGCTAGACGAGATCTTTCAAACCTCCTTGGACCCTCTAGAATTGTTGTAAGGATTGGTTCTTGATCTACGACCATTTCAGGCTCCTGTATTTCTACATCTTGCATAGCAGGCTCCTGAATCGCTTCAGGATGTTCCGTAGCATCTTCAATTTCTTCGAGATGCACGTGACTCCCACTAGCTGCATTGGAAATGAATTCCTTTTCCAAAAATACCCCTACTCGAGCAACAAATACTTTGTTCTCGCTGGGTTTGTAAAAATAGTCACCCCATTGTTTCCTTGGGGTACCCCACAAAGACAAATTTATCTGATTTGAGTTCGAGCTTATCGCCTAGCAAACGTTTAACATAATCTTCGTATCCCCAAATCTTTAGGAAAGCTAATATGGGCTTCTTCCCATTCCATACTTTGTATGGTGTGCTTTCCACTACCTTTGTCGGAGCCCGATTTAGAAGAAATGCGGCCGTTTCTAGGGCATAACCCTATAAAGAGATAGAGAGGTTAGCCTGACTCATCTTTGACCGAACCATGCCAAGCAAGGTCTGATTCCTCCGCTCAGACACACCATTCAACTGAGGTGTTCCAGGCAGAGTCAATTCAGAGAGGATCCCACACTTCTTTAGGTGACTATGAAACTCTTGATCTAAGTACTCACCGCCCCGGTCAGACCGAAGCGCCTTTATACTTTTTCCAAGCTGGTTTTGTAATTCGTTCAGAAACTCTTTGAACTTGTCAAAGATTTTCGACATATGTCTCATTTGATAGACATATCCATATCTACTGAAATCAACAGTAAATGTTACGAAATAATTAAAACCCCTTCTAGCTTGAATACTCATAGGTCCACACACATTGGAATGTATGAGACCTAATAAGTCACTCGCCCTTTAACCTAAACCGGTGAAAGGTTCCTTTGTCATTTTACCCATTAGGCATAACTCGCATCTCTCGATTGAAGTGAATTCAAACAGACTTAAAAGTCCACACTTATGAAGTGTTGAGATGCGTTTCTCGCCTATGTGTCTTAAACGACAATGCCATATCACAGCCTGGTTTAAATCATCGGATTTAAGCCTTTTATTATTTATGTTATATATAGAACTTGTTTCGGTGCTTTGAGTATTTAGAATATACAAACCACCAACTAATGAAGCATTGCCAAAATAAACATCATTTTTATAATTATTGAATAATCCATTATCAATAGAAAAACATGAGATTAAGCTGAATAATCCATTATCAATAAATATTGAATAATCCATTAATACAAAAGTGAGACTCTGCACCGGTATCAAGTACCCAAGAGTCTGAAGTAGATAAACTGAGATTAAGCTCAATAACACAAATACTTGGTCCTGAAGACGTGGAAACTCCACTCTTCTTCACATACTCCTTATGTTTCTTACAATCCTTCTTCCAGTGCCCCTGCTTTTGGAAATAGAAGCAAACAACCTCCTTGTCCCTTGGATTCACAGCAGCCTTGGAAGCTACTTGATTCTTTGGACCCTTAGGATGTCTAATCTTCCTCGCCAAATGCATAGGAGCTTTACCCTTACCCATCACAGCTTTCTTGAAGCTGACTTGCTTGTTGACCATAAAAACCTCCTTAGTCTTGCCCTTGAGATTCTTCTCTGTGGTTACGAGCATCCCATGGAGCTCTGTCACTGTCTTATCCATGTCATGCATATTGTAATTTCTAACGAAATCACGATATGTATCTGGAAGTGAATGAAGCACAAAGTCTGCAGCTATTTCCTTATCCACAGCATGATCAAGTCTGGCCAAGTGTTCCATAAGACATTTCATCTTAAGGACATGGGGACTGACAGGAGCTCCAGCCTTAAGCTTGCAGGACATCAGTTCAGTGAAAGTTTCATATCTTTTGACACACGCTTTCTCCTTGAACATTTTATCGATCTCTACCATCAAGGCCTTGGGATCTTCTGAAATGTCCAAGAACTGTTTTTGCAAGTCAGGCACCATACTGCCCATCATGATGCACTGCACGTTGATCCGTCGCTACGGAATTTTTGGTAAGTATCCCTTAGCGCCCTAGCAGCGTTCAGTGCTGGCTCAGATGGTGGGTCCTGGGTAAGGATATAATCCTTACGTTCGTGCTTGAGAACAAGTCTTAGGTTCCAGTCCCAATCGAGAAAGTTAATGCCATTAAGCTTATCTTGCTCCATTAAGGAACTAAGTGCGCTGTTGTCAGAGTGTATTGTGTTTTCCATTATATCTACACAGTAAAAAAAAATTTAATCAGTATTTAATTAAAATTAAAGTTGGAGATTTAGTTATAAAACACTTGTCTGATTCTAAACTTCAGAATCTGAACCATGATACTCGTATACCCTCAATTGAAGTGAACGAAGGCTCACCGCTCTAATTGAGGGATCCAAGGTAAGACCTCATCCAATTACAAGTCCATGTAATTATTAGCTAGGGTTTGTACATAAAATGTACACGACATACCTATCCTGATACCCTAGGTTAACCCTAGCTGACAATCGTAGACAAGTCTACCAAAACTCAACTTTGACCTAGTTTAATATGGCTACTACAAAGAGGCACACGCATCCATACTGAACTGTCCAACTCATCCGACCCTTCTCCCTTATGAATGCTACGCGGAGGCGCACCCACTCACAAGTTCGAATGTGTTTTGAGTGTTGAGGTTTGAGTGGTATCTCGCTTGACTTGTAATTATTTGCGAATAAGTGTTTATTGCTTTATGATTGTATATCGATATAGTCTTAACTGGAATCATCAATCACAAATGCATGCAAAAACTATTCATACATATGGGTGATAGTTAAACATACATCAACTCATGTGTATAAAACTATTCATACATTCATATCCATAATATCAATGTAAAGATGGAAGCATAGCCTAGCATGTCTTAAAACTTAAGGGAAATCGAAATACAAATCCTAAGACTAAGTCTTCTGGATTTGAACCGGTCTCATCCTCTTGGACTCCCACTGGCTCTGATCCTCCTTAGGAGCTCCATCAACTCTGTCTTGATTTCTTCCTGCGTCGGTCTTTGTACTTACAATTTAAATAAATAAGTTAAATTACAAAAGTAACGACACGAATGTCGCAATTAATACAAACCAAATCTAGCAACTCGTAGGTTGCAAAATAAACCGAAATCTAAACCGGGCTCGGCTACGCTTCATATTGAAACAAAAATGTAGTCAAACATCATGTTATCACATATCATGTTATCAAACAACAACATTAATTCCAAATTTTATCTTATTTAAAAGTGGGAAAAATATAGTTTATTGAAACCAGTTTTACTTGATTAGTCAAAATTGAACCGGCTTGCCCCGGATCTGAAAATTGAATTTTTTTGGGAAATACCTTAGGGAATCGCCATGGCCCAAAACCCCAAAACTGATAAGCCCGCCTTGGACCACCCCAAAATCGCCCGTGGGCGACTATGGGATGGCCCGTGGGCGCCGATCTGGTCGCCCAAGGGCTGACTAGTCTGGTCGCCCGCAGTAGCGAAAACGGATGGCCTGCGGGCCATTCCATGGTCGAGCCAAGGGCTGACCCTTGGTCGCCCGTGGCAGCGACTATGGACGGCCCGTGAGCCAACCATGGTTGCCCGAGGCGACCTGGTCGACCTTTGGTGCTGAACATGGCCGGCCCGAGGGTTCTCCATAGTCCATCAAAGGGCTCGACCGTGGTCAGCCATGGCTAACCCACGACCGTGGTCACATATCAACCTAATGCTCTGATACCACTAAAGGGTTTCCATAGGTTCCATACCAATTAATTACATGTGAAAGCGTAAAAATAACCATGGATTCCCGAATACTTAAACCATAAGGATCATCATGTGAGTTGATTTGACATATGAACAAGAATAAAAAATCTAAAATTTTACCTTTTTAATATTTCAAATCACCAAGTATAGAAATCTATACTCTCTAGATTTATCCACACGAGCAAGGCTCCTCAAATGCTTGAGGTTTCTTCTAACAAACTATGCTAGTTTTTGAGATAAGAAGAAGCAACTTTGTGAGAGAGAGCAAGAGAGTGGGACGGCGGCAATAGGGGATAGGGTTCGGCCAAGAGAGGGAATTAGATTAGGGGAAGAAAACCGAAAATAAACTATAATAAATATATTTTAGTTTCCAAATATTAATTCCCTAAAATCTCTTTTTATTATCTTAATATAATTATTTATTATAATTCATATTAAGAATGGGCTTAAAGCTTACTTAGATAAAATTTACTTAAACCCATTTAATTGGGTTCTTATTAAATTGTTTAGCTAGACCGATCCAATTCACTTAAACCGATTTCTAGTTTAATCTAATTCGCTCCGATTTAGTTAAGTCGAAAAGCGAACTATCCCGATTTTCATACTTCCGGATCCACAAGCCCCTTTTTCTATACCTTGCTTAAAGTGTGTGACCCTCTAGGCTCACGACCCGTTGGCAGACTAGAAAAATTACCATTTTACCCTTTCCATCATAAGTGGTCTCTAGTAAGACATTATGATTACCCAACGTCCATGAATATCGATGATTCGATTTAACCTATTATCGTCCATGTCACTATTCTTTTATCACCCTGATATCTAGATTGATCAAAAGACATAGAATTGTAATCCTTATTTATAAATCACTATTTCTTGATATTTGAGACGACTGAAAACTAATACTAAGTATCTCCCGTATGGCCATGCAATTTCCTTCAGTCATACTCATCAAGTGGCCTAAACAGATATCATTCCCATATTAAGTATGAGAGATCAATCCCTTAGCTGTCTTTTGAGTTCACTTATGTAACTCATAACTAAGCCAATCAAAGCCCTTATGGCTACCCTTTTACAGGTAACATTAGACTAGATCAAACTTATAAATTCATCACATAGTGATCACAAAGACTCCCTGGTCTAAGGATACAATGAAAAGCTACGATATGTGAGAATGCTCATGACAATATTTATGCCGCATACTCACAATTAGGTCGTCCAATATCATTCCCCTGATGATATGTATGATCAAATTCTGTCACTACCTTGCCATGATCAGTAGAGCGTGATCATGATGAGTTAGCCTCAGACTGATCGCTTCTTAATGAAGCTTAACTGATCATGGACGCATTAAATGTAATTCTTTCAGATCTACAGTTCTACTATTAGTGATGACACACATAATGATATAGATCAAATTACATCTAATATATTACTACAACACATTAGTAATACAATATTGTTTTATTAATTCGAAAGATGATAAAACATTACATGCAGATGAACTTATTACATTGGGCTAGGTCACAACTCTAACATGATATGACACTGATCAAAAGAACTTGATCACAAGACATCCACACGCTAGTCACTTAATGACAAGTACTCGACTAGGGATCCGTCAATCATAATTTCATAACATCTAAAGGTTCTACTATTACTGATGACACACTCAATGACTTTAGATGAAATTATCGCTTGATAAATTACTACAACACAATAATAATGAGAATGCTTTTCATTACTAAATAGAAGAAGATTACAAAGAAAAGACTTGGACTGGGGCACAAGCTCTTACAATCTCCCACATGCCTATAGCTCCAATCTAAATCCCAACGTAAACCCATTAACCTTACATGTCCTGTTAGGATTATGGCCTAGTCCAATGTAATGCCTTAATATATACTGTAACGGACGTCATTCTTCTACATAATAAAAGGCATAATATTACTAATGTGTTGTAGTAGTATATCGAATGTGATTTGATCTATGTCATAATGTGTGTGACCACTTATAGTAGAACTATAGAAAAGAAAGAATTGCATTCGATAAAATCCTTGATCAACAAAGCTTCTTTTGAAGCAATCAGTATGAGACTAACTCCTTGTGATCATGCTCTACTGATCATGGCAAAGTGCGTGCCCGAGTTATATCATACATACCATCATGTCGATGATATCGGACAAACCGATTGTGAGTATGCTGCATAGATCCAGTGTGGGATCCTCTCTGAATTGACTCCGCCTAGAACACCTCAAATGAATGGTGTATCCGAACGGAGAAATCGGACCCTGCTTGACATGGTTCGATCAATGATGAGTCAGGCTGAAATCCCTATCTCCTTCTGGGGCTATGCCCTAGAGACGGCCGCATTCATATTGAATCAGGCTCCTACAAAGGTAGTGGAAAGCACTCTATACGAAGTATGGAATGGGAAGAAACCCTTATTAGCTTTCCTTAAGATTTGGGAATGTGAAGTTTACGTCAAGCGTCTGCTAGGCGATAAGCTCGAACCCAAATCAGATAAATGTGTCTTTGTGGGGTACCCCAAGGAAACAAGGGGGTACTATTTCCACAAACCCAGCGAGAACAAAATTTTTGTTGCTCGAGGAGGGGTATTTTTGGAAAAGGAATTTATTTCCAAAAGTGCTAGTGGGAGTGCCGTGCATCTTGAAGAAATTCAAGAAGATACGGAACAACCCACTATGCCGAATGTAGAAATACAGGAGCCATAAGAGGTCATTGATCAAGAACCAGTCCCAACACCTATTCCAGAAGGTCCAAGAAGGTCTGAGAGATCTCGTCAAGCTCCTATCAGATATGGCTTTCTAGCCACTGAAGGAAATGACTTGATGTTGGTGGATCAGGATGATCCAGAAACCTACAGACAAGCTTTGGCTAGTCCAGACTCCGAAAAATGGCAAGACGCCATGAATGAGGAAATGAAATCCATGTCCGACATCCAAGTCTGGTGCTCGGTGGATCAAAACCCTGGGATAAAACCCATCGGTTGCAAATAAACTTAAGACCGACATGGATGGAAAACCTCAGACCTATAAAGCTAGACTGGTTGCGAAAGGTTATCGCCAGATCGAAGGTATCGATTATGACGAGACTTTTTCACTTGTAGCTATGGTCAAATCTATTCGGATCATTCTAGCCATAGCAGCGTACTACGACTACGAGATATGGCAGATGGATGTCAAAACCGCCTTCCTTAACGGGAACTTAAAAGAGGATGTGTATATGACACAGCCCGAGGGTTTTGTTGATCCAGAGAATCCCGGAAAGATTTGTAAGTTGCTTAGATCCATTTATGGATTAAAGCAAGCTTCACGGAGTTGGAACCTTCGTTTTGATGAAGCCGTGAGGGAATTCGATTCTATCAAAAACGAAAGTGAACCTTTCGTATATAAGAAAGCGAGTGGGGGTAATATTGTATTCCTAGTGCTATATGTCGATGATATATTGATCATCGGGAATGACATCCCAACCTTGCTTGAGGTTAAAGTTTGGTTAGGAAAAGGCTTCTCGATGAAGGACTTAGGTGATGCTACTTTCATTCTGGGCATCAAGATCTACAGAGATCGACCTAAAAGAATATTGGGCCTAAGTCAGAGCACTTACATAGATAAGGTGTTGAGAAGATTCTCAATGCTTGATTCTAAGAAGGGATATATACCCATGTGGCATGGCATTAAGCTCAGCGAAAAACAGAGTCCTAAGACTCCTGATGAGCTAAGAAAAATGAGTAACATCTTGTTCGCATTAAGCTGTACCAGCAGATATCAATCTAACCCAGGCCAGAAGCACTGGATTGCTGTCAAGATTATCCTTAAATATCTAAGGAGAACTAAAGACGCATTCCTAGTGTATGGTGGGAAGGAAGGAGAACTAGCAGTCAAAGGATATGTTGATGCTAGTTTTCAGACAGATCCTGATGATTTCAAATCTCAGGCAGGATTTATATTCGTGTTAAATGGTGGAGCATTCAGCTGGAAGAGCTTCAAGGAAGCCACAACTGCCGATTCTACAAGAGAGGCTGAATACATAGCTGCAGCAGAAGCAGGTAAGGAGGCCGTATGGGTTAGAAGCTTTCTAACCGGATTAGATGTAATGCCGCGAGCATCTAATCCAGTAAGCTTGTTGTGTGACAACACAGGGGCCATAGCATTAGCTCAAGAGCCCAGATTCCACAACAGAACTAAACACATACAGAGAAAGTATCACATTATCAGAGAATATATCGATAACGGTGATGTGGAGATTACTTATGTACCGACTGATGACAACGTTGTTGATCCCTTGAGAAAGGCGTTACCGCAGCCCAGGCATGAGGCGCACATGAAGTCTATGGGGGTAGATTGGAACTTAGGTTGGAACTAGGGGCAAGTGGGAGATTGTTAGGATTATGCCCTAGTCCAATGTAATTCCTTAATATATACTGTAACGGACGTCATTCTTCTACATAATAAAAGGCATAATATTACTAATGTGTTGTAGTAGTATATCTAATGTGATTTGATATATGTCATAATGTGTGTAACCACTTATAGTAGAACTATAGATCAGAAAGAATTGAATTGGATAAAATCCCTGATCAGCTAAGCTTCTTTTGAAGCGATCAGTATGAGACTAACTCCTTGTGATCATGATCTACTGATCATGGTAAAGTGCGTGTCAGAGTTATATCATAGATACCATCAGGTCGATGATATCGGACAACCCGATTGTGAGTATGCTGCATAGATCCAGTTATGAGATACTCACAGATCGTAGCTTCTCATTATATCCTAAGACCAAGGAGTCTTTGTGTACACTGTGTAACGAATACCTAAGTTTGACATAGTCTAACGTTATCTGTAAAAAGGTAGCTATAAAGGCTTCGATTGGCTTGGATATTTATTACATTAGTGAACTCGAAAGGCATATGAGGGATTTATCACTCATACTTCGGTGTGATAATCTGCGACGGTTGGCTGGTTAAAGCTCTTCCAGCTGAAAGCCCCACCGTTGAGCACGAACACATACCCGACTAAGACTACGACAATTGGCTGGATCAGTATGGAAAATGGTGTCGACATATCCTGTCACCTCCAGCTTCTTATCTCTACCCCGGTAGATCAGGAGGGCATTCTTTTTCTTCTTGAGGTACTTCAGGAACTGCTGTCCAGTGGTCCTCAACGGGGTTAGACTGGAATCTGCTAAAGCAGGATAGAGTGTAGGAGACATCAGGTCTCGTGCAGACCATGGCATATGACATGCCCAACAAGTGCACCAGTCGTTCCAAGTAATATCGGGAGTATTACGTCCCGGAGTTATCGATCCCACATGGACCGTTAGTTGTTAAACATTGAAATACAAATTACTAATGTGTCGGTTGTAAGAGATTAAATATTATTTTTGGTTTAGAAAATATAAATTAAAATATTAACATAAAAATAAACACACAAATCACTAAATGAATAAGTTGGGGTCAAAGATGTTTCCGGGAAAATGGAATGAAATGAACTTAAATACATGAATATAACTTGAGAAATTTAAACGGGCCACCGAGGTGTGTCAATTTTGGTCTTACCCAAAATGCTCAGTACTTCGGTCATCAAGGGTTCAATTACCTATTCGAGTCTAAGGTGATCATGTTAAGGTCGAAATTCCAGGTAATCAATCTTAGGATTCTATAATTCACATGCTTTCGGTGTTGGCACCCTATATACATTTACTCTCGTACCCATTATTCTTATTGGCAACAATGTAGATCTGAGTCCCAACTACTCTAATCCACCTAGGTCGATTGCTATTACCTCTCTTCCTAGATTCGTTCAATCACCAGGCCTACCCGGGAGGTGAATCATTAAGTTAAGTAGTTAGAATTTCGATTCCCGTGCTCCCAAACAAAATCATGCCTCCTAATTCAATTAAATTCATTTCCCGTTTCACAAACAAACCCCAACAAAAAAATTAGTTACTCATGTGATCAAAAACACAAATCTGTAAGAGCTTGTGCCCTAGTCCAAGTCTTTTCTATGTAATATTCTGTTTAGCAATGGATGACATTTACATTATTATTATGTTATAGTAATGTGTCAAACGATGATTTCTTCTTTAGTCATTCGTGTGTCATCATTAATAGTGGAGCCTTTAGATACAATGAAATCGTGCTTGACAGATCCCTAGTCGAACACTTATACATAAGTGACTAGCGTGAGGATGACTTACGATCATGTTCTGCTGATCGAGATGTAGAGTCATATCACGGATATCGTCCGATAGATGATATCGGATGACCCGACTTGGAGTATGGCGCGTAGATTAAGTCACCAACGCATACTCAGTCGTCGTGTGATCACTGCCTTAATACCTTGGAGCGAGTAGCTCACGTGCACTTCACTCCAGTAGTTTGACATGCCCCAACGCTGCCTGTAACAGGGTATCCATAACGAACATCGTTGGCTATTGGACAGACTGTGGTGGAAGCGTACATTGCGTCCGAAGGGATTTGTTTCTCCACGGTGAGATGTGGTGAAGGGTATGGTTCTGGGTCCCTTGATGAGCATGACTGAGAAAGTGTGCGGCCGCACCAATTACGTATCAGTCATCTCAGAATTCAAGGAACTAGATCGAATATCTAAGGATGACAGCTCTATGCGTCATTCGATCTCATATACCTTAAAGCAAACAAAAGGTTAGTGATATAGATGACAGACAGGAGATATCGACCTGAGTGAAATCGGATCGAGAATCGGGCTCGGGAATAACCGATTTTGGATCAGCTCGAGGAGGGTGTCGATCGATACCCATAGGGTGGCGATTGACACTGTAGTTACGACGGTTTTAGAGATTGGCTGATTTTTAAAGGAACTGAAGAACATGTTACAAAGAATGTTGAAACATCTTCTGTGACATCTTGTGTAACATTGTGAACGGCGTCTCGGCAAACATCCTGATCGACAGAAATCAGGAAAGTGCAGTTTCGGCAGAAAAGCAAGAAGACGATTAGGAAATTCCAGAACGACTCCTAATCTGAAAAGAAGAAAGAAGGCAATTAAGAGGAAACCCTTTAGGGTTAGTACTCATACTCGATTGCTATAAAAGCTTAGGCTACCCCCTTAGCAATCGTGTGGTGCTTTATTTGTTTCCTAGCAACAATTTGCAAGGTTCTTAGACGTGAAGGTTTGCGGGCTGAGAAATTGCAGATTGAGCTAAGGATATTGTGCATCAAATAACTATTGAGAGTTAAGTGATTGAGGGTTTACTGATCGCGTGAGTGAAGACTGCACGCAACCACCAAGCTTGAAGAAGACTTGAAGACGACAGAGCAAGGCGATTGCTCGAAGAGTGGAATCAAGACGGAGTGTTGGATTCAGGGGGAGACCCTGAGATAGATTGCACTGTAAGACGTAGCATAAAGTATAGATCTAGAGATGATCACAGGTACTTGTATGTTCTGACGAATTACTGATAAGTGAAATCTTTCCACTAGGCTGAGAGCCCCCAGACGTAGGTGACGTTGCACCGAACTGGGTAAACAACCTGCTGTGTCATTATTTATAGCTTTATATTTACTGTCATGCATTATCTACACAAGAAGTCAGACACAACGTTACAGCTTCTTACGTAACATTGTGTGTGGCATCTTACACGACTAGCTGATCAAAATTTCAATTGGTATCAGAGGGGGCACCTATAGCTTTAGGTGAGTTCCTAAACAAATATTTTGATCAAAGATGGATAATACCAGAGAAGGAGGATCCATAAATCGACCACCTGTTCTAGATGGAAGCAACTATGGCTATTGGAAGGCTCGAATGTGTGCCTTCATGAAGTCACTTGACAACAAGACATGGAAGGTTGTAATCAATGGGTGGAATGCTCCACAACTCAGTGACAATGATGGCAATCCTATCTGTCCAAAACCAGAAAAAGACTAGACTGATGATGAAGACGAAGAATCACTAGGAAATTCTCGAGCTTTGAATGCTATCTTCAATGGTGTTGACAAAAACGTGTTCAGACTGATCAACACATGCACAACTGCCAAATCTGCATGGGACATCCTGGCTGTTGCATATGAAGGAACAACTAAGGTTCAAGAACAAAAACTGCAATACCTGACAACCAACTTCGAAGACCTCATCATGAAAGAAAAAGAATCAATTGCAGAATTCAATGTTCGTATTCGTGATCTAGCCAATGAATCCTACTCTCTAGGAGAACCAATGTCAGATGAAAAACTGGTAAGAAAAACTTTGCGTGCTCTTAGCCATAGGTTTAAGATGAAGATCACTGCAATTGAGGAAGTTCATGACCTCAAGATTTTGAAATTTGATGAGCTGATTGGTCTCTAATGACCTATGAGTTCTCTCTTCGTAACATCGACAAAAGGAACAAAGGAGTTGCTTTCAAAAGCTCAACACATAAGCAACCAGATCCCGAGGAATCTGATTCTGACGAAGACATCGATGCTACAATGGCCCTTCTCACAAAGAATTACAACAAAGTCATGAGAAGATTCAGTCGAATGGGTGGATGGAATGTCACAACAAATGCCAGAAACAAAGCTCCACAAAAAAACTCAAACAGGAGGAAGTCTTGACAGACCAAACAGGAGTGGGGAAGAAAACAACAAAAACAAAGGACTTCAATGTCATGAATGTGAAGGATTCGGCCACCTCCGTAGAGAATGTCCAAATTTCCTCAAACAACAAAAACGAGGTTACAATGCCACCCTATCAGATGATGACAATGAAGATAGCGGATCTGAAGAGGTAAGCAACTTTGTTGCACTCACTACTACTACTCCTATATGTAACATTGATAATTCTGCCAATATCAATGAAGATCACCACCATCCAACTCCAAATGAGAATTGGACTAAAGAGCAACTAGTCGAGGCATACAGAGGCTTACATACCAGATGGATCAAGGAAACTCTGATACTTGATCAACAAGGTGAACAGATTATCAGTCTTACCAACGACAAGTCTAGATTCCTAGAGACGATCGTGGAGCTAAAACGCGAAATCACCAGAATTAATGGAGAAATTAGTCGTATGACTAAATCGGTAAAGATGATGAATCCTAGCACGGAAAGCCTTGACAAGATCCTATTAGTAGGAAAGCAGTCCAAGGATACGACGGGACTAGGGTACTCACACGATATCCTCTCAACAGCAGTAACGAAGTTTGTCCCACAACAAGCCATGGTTGACAAGAAACCACTGGATGCCTCAACACATCCTACAGAACGACGTACATCAAATGCCATGACATCGTCTACAACATGTTCTGGTCAAGCAACTGCCAGAAGACATCCTCCACGCAGACAACAATACTACAAGAGACCAGCTTATCAATATCAATGGATATGCCATTACTATGGTCAACAAGGTCACATCAGACCTTTTTGTTTTCAAGTTCTTGAGAGGAAGCAAGCTCAACTACCACAAAAGAGACATCAAAGGCATCTCTCAACACCTCAGAAAACATCCCGCCTTGAATGGAGACCTAAGAACCTAGTCTATCGAGCTAATGTTGCATATACATCCTTAAGCGCATCAACAAACAAGGACTGGTATCTCGACAGTGGATGTTCTCGACACATGACAGGTACTCTAGAGTTTCTTTCCAATCTCAAATTATATACAAACTATTATGTTACTTTTGGAGATGGGATTCGAGCTCGAATCATTGGAAAAGGAGTACTCAAGCATCCAGGAGCCACTTGCATGACTTAAGGCAAACCTGATTAGCATCAGCCAGATTTGTGATCAGGGTTCAGAAGCCTATATAGTTAAAGATTTCGATCAAGTCACTATTCTACAAGGAGTTCGCTCAACGGATAATTGCTACATCTGGTCACCCGAGACACATATCGAAGCGACCAAGTGCCTTGTCTCCAAAGCAGAAGAAACCAAAATGTGGCACCGAAAGCTTGGACTTCTAAATCTTAGAAGTATGCAAAAGGCAATCTCAGAGCAGGCAATTACAGGAATTCCAAACCTGAAAATAGTAGAAGGAAAGATCTGCGGAGAATGTCAGATTGGTAAGCAAACCAAGATGTCACACAAGAAGCTACAGCATATCACCACCTCTCGGGTACTTGAGCTGATACATGTTGACCTCATGGGACCAATGCAAGTTGAAAGCCTTGGAGGATCACGATATGTCTTTGTATGTGTAGATGATTACTCACGATACACTTGGGTTGACTTCCCTCGTGACAAACCAGACACCTTCTCGATCTTCAAGAATTTATGCATCCAAGTCCAACGAGAAAAAGGAGAGACAATTGGCAAAATAATCCACCTTCGTAGTGATCATGGTCGAGAGTTCGAGAACAGCAAGTTTGCAGATTTCTGCAACTCAGAAGGGATAGCCCATGAATTCTCAGCACCAATCACTCCCCAACAGAATGGCATTGTCGAGCGCAAGAACAGAACTCTACAGGAGATGGCTAGAATTATGATGCTGGCTAAGGATATACCAACTCACTTTTGGGCAGAAGCACTTAACACTGCTTGCCATATCCACAATCGAGTCACTCTCCGACCAGGTATGTCAGTAACTCATTATGAAATATGGAGGGGGAGAAAGCCCAATGTTAAGTACTTCCATATCTTTGGCTCCACTTGTTACATTCTGGCTGATAGAGAGTCTCGTCGAAAGCTTGACCCAAAGAGCGATGAAGGCATCTTCCTTGGCTACTCAAGGAATAGTCGCGCATACCGAGTCTTCAACAAACGAACCAAAACCATGATGGAATCAATCAATGTTGTTGTTGATGATGATTGCGAAGATGCCTCAGAAGATGCGACGGACGAAGACGGAGCCTATCCTCCCAACAATGTCAGGAAGAATGTTATGACTGATGTCAGAGAAGATGCTGGCAGCAAAACAAAAAATTGTGATGTCAATCATGACGAAGTAGTTCCTGAAACCAGCAACAAGAATCCCTCGCGAAGAATCCACACTAATCATCCTATCTCTGGAGTAATTGGAGACCTGAATGAAGGCATACGGACTCGGTCAAAAACTCCTGAAGACTACAACGAGATGATAGGCAATATTTGCTTTGTTTCAAAGACTAAACCCAAAAATATCAATGAAGCCATCAATGATGAGTATTGGGTCAATGCTATGCAAGAGGAACTGATTCAATTTGAGAAAAACCAGGTGTGGGAACTGGTGCCCAAACCAAGTGAAGGAAATATCATTGGCACAAAATGGATCTTCAAGAACAAGTCCGATGAGCTTGGTAACATCACTCGCAATAAAGCCAGGTTAGTTGATCAAGGGTATACTCAAATTGAGGGAGTCGACTTCGATGAGACCTTTGCTCCTGTAGCAAGACTTGAAGCAATTCGTCTTCTACTAGGAATATCATGCCATCTACAGATAAAGCTCTACTAGATGGATGACTTTATATTGTGATAATGTCAGTGCTATCAACATCTCCAAAAGTCCTGTCCAACACAGTAAGACCAAACACATTGACATCAGACACCACTTCATTCGAGAACTGGTCGAAGATAAGAAGATCATCCTAGAGCACATCCCTACAGAGAAGCAACTTGCTGATATTTTCACAAAGGCATTAGATGCGAGCAGATTTGAGAACCTCAGATCATCTCTCGGTCTGTGCACCATCAACGAGCAATAAGAAGTTGTAGAAACGGTTGAGAGGAAAAGACCCTGTCATCGGAGCTGCTAGGACTAGAAGCCATTGTCCAGCTCCTGGAGAAGGCAGAACTAATGAAAACCGTCACAAACATTGGTAACCACTATCCCCTCTTAGTCAAGGAATTCATTGTTAATCTGCCTGCTGGGTTCGGTACTCCGGATGATCCGGATTTTGAGAAAGTGTATGTCAGAGGCATCCACTTCAACATCTCCTCTAACATCATAAATGACTTCCTGGGGAGAAAGCGTGTGCGATCTATGCCTCCACCTGACCTAAACAACGTACTCCGTGAGATTACTGGAGATAAAGGCAGAAAGTGTTTCACACTCACTCTCGACTGCTGATTGAGAGTAAGTGTGAGTTATGTTTGGATTTGTTTTCTTATTACCCTGCTCTGTTACAAATATTTGTTTAAATTTTTGGCTCTTTTTGAGCCAGCAAGGAGGAGTAAGTAGTAAGTTAGATACGCGCGATCACGATGATACAAGGAAGAAAAATAGAGACGACGCGAAGACGCAAAACGCGATGAAGAATATGCGCGACATTGCCGATCAACGAGACGACAAATGCGACGCAGAATGCGACGAAGGATGCTATCCTTAAAAATAGCCAAAGGGGGAGTTTCGGCAGAAAAGCAAGAAGACGATTAGGAAATTCCAGAACGACTCCTAATCTGGAAAGAAGAAAGACGGCGATTAAGAGGAAACCCTTTAGGGTTAGTACTCATACTCGATTGCTATAAAAGCTTAGGCTACCCCCTTAGCAATCGTGTGGTTCTTTATTTGTTTCCTAGCAACAATTTGCAAGGTTATTAGACGTGAAGGTTTGCGGGCTGAGAAATTGCAGATTGAGCTAAGGATATTGTGCATCATATAACTATTGAGAGTTAAGTGATTGAGGGTTTACTGATCGCGTGAGTGAAGACTGCACGCAACCACCAAGCTTGAAGAAGACTTGAAGACGACAGAGCAAGGCGATTGCTCGAAGAGTGGAATCAAGACGGAGTCTTGGATTCAGGGGGAGACCCTGAGATAGATTGCACTGTAAGACGTAGCATAAAGTATAGATCTAGGGATGATCATAGGTACTTGTATGTTCTGACGAATTACTGATAAGTGAAATCTTTCCACTAGGCTGAGAGCCCCCAGACGTAGGTGACGTTGCACCGAACTGGGTAAACAACCTGCTGTGTCATTATTTATATCTTTATATTTACTGTCGTGCATTATCTACACAAGAAGTCAGACACAACGTTACAGCTTCTTACGTAACATTGTGTGTGGCATCTTACACGACTAGCTGAACAAAATTTCAGACACCTCTCCTCGATAACTCCGCCCGAGTGAAGGGGTGTCAATCAACACCACTTGGTCGCTTGGGGTGGCGATCGACACCTCGTGTCGATCGAAAGCTCTCGGACCATGAAGGGTGGCGATCGACACCTGCGGACAGTGGGGTTTGGTACGAGTCGAAATTTCAAGCCTGAGGCAAATTGGGAGGTCGAAGGGGATTGTTTAATTTCTGTATCGATTCCATGAATATACTCGATCCTCGATATGGTTGAAATGGTTTTGATAGAGTATATAACGATATCGAAAACTATTTTTCCATCGAGATAAAGTACGTTCTCGAGTTTCCACGGGATTGATGACCCTAGAAACCGGATGACCGCATTGTTGTGTCGTTCAATGTACTCGATACATTGTTGGCACATTATTTTGAACTTTTTGTATCGAGGACATACCGGTTGATGAAGTGATTACATTGATGTATAGCTAAAGCCCATTAAGACAAGACGGTTTATATTGCATTAGATTTGTAAATATAAAATGGCAGTTTGTGTCATCATAAGATTTGGGTTGTATATTTTGCAACGAGATGCGTCGTAGTTTACATGTATTATATTTATACCCATCCTGCAAGCCGTTGATATATTTTGTAAACACACTTCCCGGAGATGACACGTTGGGAGTCTTGGAGTTGGCATTGAGTCGTGGAGACGTCAAGGAGCCAGTAGGAGCGTCGCCAAGGATGAAGAAGACTTGTTTAGTTGTAATCTTCACCTTTAGGATGTGACCCCGATCTTGATGGACTGGCCCCATAAAGATCGAACCTAGATATGGGCTTAAGCTATACATGTTTAATTGTGCTTATTAGAATTGCATGATTATTAATGTGTGTTTATTTTAGGGATAATGTCACTTTGTTACACTTAACTGTAGCAAAGTGACACTTTCATACCCTAACTATTTTTGTCTCTTTTTTAGTACCCTAACAAACTTTTTGTGACAAACTATGCTAAAATGACTAAAATACCCCTGATTCAAGAAATCAAAATAAAACTAGTCTAATATGATTTATCAAACCATATTTGAAATGGTTCAAATTTAATTTTTCATTTTTGGGCATAATTATATTTGCAAATTAAATCAGAGATAAGAAAATTGAACCAATTCAATTTATAGTTTCTTACACCAAGTGTAGTTTAGGTATTTTAGATATTTTAGAGGTAGGTTGTCACAAAAAAATTGTTAGGGTACTAAAAAAGAGAAAAAGAATAGTTCGGGTATGAAAGTATCATTTCGCTATAGTTAGGTGTATCAAAGTGTCATTATCCCTTTATTTTATATGCATGAGAGCATGATAAGTTTAAACGTACATATGTTTTGCATGTCCAAAATTGGTCAAATAACGTAAACTTGAACATACAAAACTAAGTGAAGCATGAAACATATCATCGTACCCGGTACGGATGAAGAGTTGTCATGTAGAGAATGTACTAGGTACATGTCTCGCAAAACTTGATCACATCGCGATGAAATTGAGTCATGCGATGAAGCTATCCAATTTTGACACTCTACGAAACTGCGTGACCACGAACGTCGTGTGCGTTAGCAGAGCGTTCGTGGAAGCAAAGCTAGTAGAGGTTGACAGTTTTGTTTAGGCCTAGATGCATTAGCTCTCTCCAGTTCAAGTTCTGGTCCACAAGTCGTTAATTGGTTGACTCAACTAGGCCATGAATATCGTGTGCGTTAGCATAGCGTTCATGGAAGCAATAATAGAGGATGCAGAGAGAGTTGATTGGGGCGTAGATGCATTAGCTCTCTCCAATCAAGATCTGTTTCACATATCTATGATTACGCCGACCTAGAGCATCAGATAGAACAATGCCCATGTAATTTGTACATATGTTCTGGCCAAGAGTGACACACGGTGTGATTGGAAAGTACTCCTACCTGCATAACCTAATTGAAGCGTTGATGCATTAGCTCACTTCAAAAGGGTGAATCAAGGGTCTTGGTTCTTAATTCTTGATAAGGATCAAAACAATCAAGGTTTTGCAACAAATCTTCACAGATAAATTCAGAATCTAACTAGAATTTATTGATCCGTGTAGATAATGGCAGTGAGCCAAACACATGTCATGTCGCTAAGGCTAATCTTGCAGAAGGAGAAGCTTATTGGCAGGAACTTCCTCGATTGGGAGTATAATTTGAAGATTGTACTCAAACACGAGATGAATGAATATGTGCTTGACCAGCCCATTCCCCCTGTGCCAGATGCTGGTTCCACGAGGAGTGTTAGAGATGCTCACAAAAAGCATCTTAACAACTCGCTCAATGTGGGATGCATCATGCTGAGCATGATGGAGACTGATCTCCAAAACGGTTGATGGAGATTAGTGCAGACTCATTCGCCTTCCTAAAACAACTCGAAGAGATGTTCAAGGAGAGGACTAGAACCATAAGGGTCGAGTTCGTTAAGGGTTTGATGTTCACTAAGATGCCATCAGGAGAGTCAGTCGGTCGTCATGTCTTGACAATTTAAGGTCAATTCGAACACCTTGCCCGTCTCAGTATTGAATTCACGAATGAATTGAAGGTTAACATGCTCCTGTCAACTCTAACCTTCAATGTATGATGGGTTCATCATGAACCACAACGTGCATGTCATGGACAAAATCATCGAAGAGCACCACGGGATGCTTGTCTCTGTTGAAATGACAATTTTGACACTTGACAAACTGGTGACCACGAGCGTCGTGTGAATTAGCAGAGCGCTCGTGAGAGCGAAGCTAAAAGAGGTAGATAGTTTTGTTTGGGGCGCAGATGCATTAGCTCTCTGCAATCAAGAGAGCTAGTGGGAGCTCGATCGAGTCCTCCACATCGACTGAAGGAAAAGAAAGGGTCTCATAGTCCATAAGGGCAAGTCCACACCTAAGGGAAAAGACGAGGCCAAGTTGGACGTTTAGGACGCCATTTGCTTCTTCTACATTCAGCGTGGTCACTAGAGGAGGGACTGCAATAAGTTCCTAGAGGAGCAGAGGAAGGCTGGTAGGACTTGCGATTCAGGTATTTATTTCATTGAAGTAAATTCGTCTACTGATTCTGGCTGGATGCCATGTACATGCTCGCAATCTCACACATGTGTTGATGTGTAGGCGCTGGAAAGTAGACGAGATTTGGCTTGAGATGAAACGGACATACTTGTTGCGGATGACCAGAGGGCTGTGGTGACAGCTGTATGGGTCGTTTATCTTAGTTCTCCGTCGGGACTTTGTTTGAAGCTTGTTTATTGTATATTGACTTTCCACAAAGATATTATTTCTATTTCTGTATTGAACGTTGAAAGTTGTAATGTTACCATTGTTAATGGTTTATTTAAACTTTAAAGAAATAATGTTTGTTGGGGGGAAATAACACTTGTTAATGGTCTCTATGTTTTAAAACTAACGACATTAACGAATGTGCGGTACACAATGTAAATACCAAAAGGCTCAAGGTTGATGAATCGAGTGAGACTCGATTGTGGCACTTCCGTATGGGCCGCATAAGCGAGAGACGACTATCAGCACTTCACAAGTGTGAACTGTTAAGTCCGTTTGAATTCTGTCAAATTGATAAATGCGAATCTTACTTGATGGGCAAGATGTCGAATTCGCTCTTCACCGGTAATGGTGAGAGAGCGTGTAACTTATAGGCCTGATACACTTAGATGTATGCGGGCTCATGAGTACATTAGCCGAGAAGGGATTCAAATACTTCATCAAATTATGTGATGATTTTAGTGGGTATGATTGTGTCTATCTCAAGAGACATATAAGTCTGACTCGTTTGACAAGTTCAAAGAGTTCAAGGCTGAAGTTGAGAATCAGTTTGGGAAGAAAGTTACAGCACTTCGCTCAGACCGAGGTGGTGAATACTTGAATGAAGACTTCATCGACTACCTAGGAGAATGTGGGATATTGTCTGAATGGACTCCGCCATGAACACCTAAATTGAACGGTGTGTTCGAAAGAAGGAACAAAACCTTGCTAGACATGGTTCGCTCTATGATGAGTCAAACAGAATCTCCCTGTATCTTTTTGGGATACGCTCTTGAGACAGTTGCGTTCATTCTGAACCAGGCACCTATTAAAGGTAGTGGAGACAACGCCATACGAAGTGTGGACTGGGAAACATCCCAAGTAGTCGTTCATCAAGATATGGGGTTGCTAGGCTTACGTCAAACGCCTTATGGGAGACACGCTCGAACCAAGATCTGACAAGTGTATCTTTGTAGGGTACCCGAAAGAGACTTTTGGGTACTACTTTTACTAACCCGACGAGAAAAAAGCATTTACTGCTCAGAAAGGTGTCTTTTTGGAGACGGAATTCTTCTCCAAAACAGCCAATGGGAGAACTGTGCATCTGGAAGAGATCCGAGATGGCACGAGAACTGAGAATTTTGAAGAATTTCAGGATCCCCTCTTAGATAGTGTAGAGGTAGAGCCTGAGCTGGAACAAGAGGCACGTGTAGTGCCCAACATAGTTCCTGATGCCCCACGGCGTTCTGAAAGGCCTCGTCAAGCACCCGTCAGATATGGATTTATAGTAACTAAGGATGGTGGGGTGGAGATTGTGGATTCTGACGATCCGACAACCTTTCAAGAAGTCATGGGGAATTCAGATTCTGACAAATGGTTGAGAGCCATAAAGGAGGAGATGAAATCCGTGCGTGACAACTAAGTGTGGAACTTGGTGGATCCAACCCCTGGTGTTAAGACCATCGGTTGCAAATGGATCTTTAAGATCAAGCATAACATGGATGAAACCCCTTAAAAGCTGCAAAGGTCCATTTAAGGATTGAAGCAGGCTTCTTAGAATTGGGATATTCGTTTCGATAAATCCATAAAAGAATTTCATTCATGCAAAATGAAGAACCTCGTGAGTACAAGAGGGAAAGTTGGGTGTAGTCGTATAATTAGTGCTAAATGTCGACGACATACTCCTCATCGGAAACGACATCCTAACCTGTAAGGTTGAGGAATTGTTTCGCGATAAAGGATTTAGGCAAAGCTGCGTATATCCTGGGGATCAAGATTGATCGAGATCGGCCAAGGAGGATACTTGGGCTAAGTCAGAGCATTTAGATCGACAAAATCTTGAAGATATATTTTGATTGTCGATGCACGAATCCAATAAGGGATTCTACCCATAAGACATGGCATAAAGATCAGCAAGACTCAGTTTCCCACTAAACGTGATGAGCTGAGGCGCGTGAGTGAGATCCCCTATGCATCTGCAGTAGGATCCATCACACATGCCTGGTCTGTACGAGACATGAAGTCTCTAATGCCTTGTCCAGGATAAGTTACAGTCTCAATCTAGTTATGAGTTTGCGCTTAACGGTGGGGATTTTGGCTTGAAGAGCTTCAAGCACCCGACTGTTGCTGATTCGACAGAGGCCGAGTACATAGCTACTTAAGAGGCGGAAAAAGAGGTTGTATGGATCCGGAAGTTCATGGCCGGACTGGACGTAATTAAAAACCCGTCCACACCGGTGAACTTGTATTGCAACAACACTGGCTCCATAGCATAGGCTAAGGAACCCAATGCGCATGCTAGATCCAAACATGTACTGCGCCGATTCCACTTGAATTGAGAGTTCGTCGATATTCAAGAATTCGTCGATCAAGGTGAAATGAAGATTTGTAAAATTGCGACTGAAGATAATGCAGCCGAACCATTGACCAAGGCTGTCTCCCAGCCTAAACATGAGGAACATGTGAGGTCAATGGGTTTACGTTGGGATTTAGATGGCAGCTAAGGGGAAGTGGTAGATTGTAAGAGCTTGTGCCCTAGTCCATGTCTTTTCTATGTAATCTTCTGTTTAGTAATGAATGACATTTACATTATTATTATGTTATAGTAATGTGTCAAGCGATGATTTCTTCTAAAGTCATTAGTGGGTCATCACTAATAGTGGAGCCTTTAGATACTATGAAATCGTGCTTGACGGATCCTTTGTCGAACACTTATACATAAGTGACTAGCGTAAGGATGACTTACGATCATGTTCTGCTGATCGAGATGTAGATTCATATCACGGATATCGTCTGGGAGACAATATTGGATGACATTACTTGGAGTATGGCACATAGATTAAGTCACCAACTCATACTCAGTCGTCGTGTGATCACTGCCTTAATACCTTGGAGCGAGTGGCTCACGTGCATGTCACTCCAGTAGTTTGACATGCCCCAACGCTGCTTGTAATAGGGTAGCCATAACGGACATTGTTGGATATTGGACGGACTGTAGTGAGAGCGCACATTGCGTCCGAAGGGATTTGTTTCCCTATTGTGAGATGTGGTGAAGGGTATGGTTTTGGGCCCCTTCATGAGCATAACTGAGAAAGTGTGCGTCTGTGTCAATTACGTATCAGTCATCTCGAAATTCAAGGAACTAGATCGAATACATGAGGATGATGGCTATATGCCTCATTCGATCTCATACACCTTAAAGCAAAAAAATGGTTAGTGATACAGCTGACAGACAGGAGATATCGAATCGATCGATACACTCATGGACATTGCATAATCACTATGTCTTACTAGAGGCCATTAGTCACGTCGATCTTCCAATGGGTCACGGGCCTACAAGGTCACACGCCAAGAGCTAGACCAAAACGACTCGAAGGGACTCAAGAGGTCCAAAATAAGTGGTGTATTGCAGTGGGGTGTCGAGCGTCACCTTGGAGGTGTCGATCGACACGGTCACAAGGAGGTGTCGATCGACACGGTCACAAGGAGGTGTCGATCGCCACCTTGGAGGTGTCGATCGACACTCAGATCTAGCATCGCAACGGTGGTGTCGATCGACACCTTCCACGCATGAATGGTTGTTGGGGTTCCCAGGATCTCAAGAACAGCGGAAGCGACAATAATTAACCGAGATCCCGCCACATGAACGTTTGCAATCAATAGATGAATCATATGAACGAGGAAAGATCCGATCTTTTACCTCTCGAATCGTGAAATCTCCCGATCAAAGACATGCTCTGGAGCTCGTCCTCTACATCTCGCACACACTAGAGCTCGATCACCGCGAAGTAAGGATTCAACTAGTGGCTACTAGACCACCAAAGAACCCACACACTCTTCTCTAGCTCCCAAATGTAGCAACTAGAGAGTTTTAGGAGGAATAACTAATATTGCATTAATGCCTTGTGGAGGCACTCACCCTTGTCCCCAATTTATATGCTTGGGTGAGTGCCTTAGGGATTTTCCCGTCAGGTCGATGTGGCGATCGCCATGCTCCATATCTAATGGTGGCGATCGTCACACCCAAGGTGACGATCGCCACCCTCCACAAGTGTCGGTAGGTGGCGATCGGCACCACACTTCGTGGCGAATATTCTCATTCTCTCCATTTGGACCTCTTGAGTCGGATCGAGTAGGCTTCAGTTCTCGCTCATGGTGTGCGACCCTGAAGGCCCGTGACCCATTGGCAGATCGGCGTGAGATCCCATCTCACTCGATCCATCACTAGTGGTCTCTAGTGAGACGTAGTAATTACCCAATGTTCACGAGTGTATCGATCGGTTTGATATCTTCTTTCTGTCATCTATATCACTAATCCTTTGTTTGTTTTAAGGCGTATGAGATCGTATGAGGCATATAATCGCCATCCTCATGTATTCGATCTAGTTCCTCGAATTCCGAGTGCATTGATACGTATTGGTACGGCTGCACACTTCATCAGTCACACTCATCAAGGGGCCCTGAACCATACCCTTCAGCACGTCTCATCGTGGGGAAACAAATCCCTTCGGACGCAATGTGCGCTCCCACTACAGTCAGTCCAAAAGCCAACGATGTCCATTATGGCTGCCCTGTTACAGTCAACGTTAGGACATGTACAACTAATAGAGTGACGTGCATGTGAGCCACTCGCTCCAAGGTATTAAGGCAGTGATCACACGACGATGGACTATGCGTTGGTGACTAAAACTATGTGTCATACTCCACTGCGGGTCATCCAATATCATCCTCCAGATGATATCCGTGATATGACTTTGGTATTCCCACCAGCTTGATCAGCAGGACTTGATCTTAAGTCATCATCACACTAGTCACTTATGGATAAGTATTCGACTAAAGATCCGTCAAGCATAACTTGATTATATCTAAAGGTTCTGATGTTCTTGTCTAAACACTAACGACTTTAGATGAAGTTATCGCTTGACACATTATTATAACACAATATTAATGTGAATGCCATTCATTGCTAAACAGAAGATTACACAGAAAAGACTTGGACTAGGGCACAAGCTCTTACAAGGGTGTCGATCGACACCTATGCCGGATGCTGAAAACCTAGAGGCCCTTCCCAAAGCCTATAAAAGGAGGCTTTGGATGAGAGCCTGTCCAAAAAAAAGGCTTTTGAGCAATATTAGCTACACCACAAAGAGAAAACTCCCAAGTTTTTCCATTGGGAGCTAGAGAAGTCGAGTGATCGAGTGCTATCAGAGTCTAGTAGTTCCGGTGAGGATTCAAGCTTCACAAGGTCGAGCTCGGTGTGTGTGCACTCGTAGAGAACGAGTCCGAGGAGTCGTTTAGAGATTGGATTCGTGAGTTTTCCGCTAGACTACGAGAGGTAAAAATCTGATCTTTACTTGTTCTAATGATTCATCTATTGTTAGAAAACGATCCTGTGGTGGGTTCTCGGTTAAATTCATTGCTTCCGTTGTACTTAAGATCCCAGGAACCCCAAAAAAATCATCATCATTTGTATCAAGCAACTAATTAACGACTCCAATGTCATAACAAAAATACCCCAATTATATTCCCAAACTTAATCCCAATTACAATCTGAAAATGACCCTAAACTCTACTACCAACCTCAATGTCGTTCCTCGAATCCTCCTCCTTCGTGCCTCCAAGTCGTCTCCAAGTGATCACCCACAACTCTTCTCTTCTCTCTACCTCTAACCTAGCCTAATCTACTCTAAAATCTGATAAAAGGGTGATCATTTCATGGGTTGAGAGTGTGGGTATAAAAATGAGAGCTGAAAAATCCATTTAAAATTCAAATCCCATGATTTTTGGAGCTATTTTGACTAGCTTGCCGGATGAGCCTGCCAGTGGGACCCGACAGGTCAACCTGGCAGATGCTTTTTTTTTCTCTTCATGCGCGTCAAAGGGGCCACGGGTTGCCGGGTTAAAGGGAACCTACCGGGTTACATTTGGCAGGCTTCTCCAAGGTGACCGGGTGAGCTCCTCCAAGGTGACCGGGTGAAGGAGAACCTGTCGGGTGACATCCGGCAGGTCAACCCGGCAGGTTTCTTGAAGGTGCCCGGGTGAGCTACCGAGCCTTCTCTCCGCGCGCCTAACATGCCGGGTGAGATTCGGCAGGTTGACCCGGCAACCTTGCTTCTTTTCCCGACTTCTTGCTTTTGGCTCCTTTTCGTCTCTTTTTCGACCTTTTTTCATCAAAAAAATTCCTCAGACCATTTGTGACATAAAGTAGTATTTTATTATCCGACCTAAAACTAATAATTCGGGACAAAATGGGGAGATTTGACTAGGTTGGATACATAATATCCGACCACGTAAACAACCCAACACTTATCCTTTTCTAGTCCCGAGAAAATGAACAAAAATAAAAGCAAAAAGTAAAATCTACGAATTTTTAAATACATTATTTTCCCGAATTAAACCCTGAGGTAATTCGTAGGAGGTGTTTGGGTTCTCCTAAGGGCTTATTAGAATGGAATGCCCACGAATCCTTATTCAAAGCAATTAGACTCGATCTTAAAAATAAAACGACTCAAACTATACAAGAAGGAAAAAATAGAAAATATATTCACAAGAAAGTATCTACACAATAGCGTAATCATCGAATTATATTAGGCATGTTGATGAAAACACAAGCTCAGAACTACCCTGAATGATACGACCAACCTCACCCAATAGATCACACAAGACCCTAGAAATTGAATAGTTAGATGAGAAGAAAGCATTTTCCTTAGTTCAATCTCACCGTTATGCAATGCATATTTCCAAGACAAGTCGATCACTTTTCACTCAAAGCTTAAAGTTCATATGCTATTAGTTCGACCACATCTCCACTAATTTGTAGGAGATTCAAATGCCCCTTGGGTTGAATCCATATGTAGGACTTTATTAGGCTTGTAACGTGTAGTGGCTTAGGCTAAGGTGGGTGTTTAGAAGATTAAGAAGTGGCTCATTTGATGCACCATCACTAAGTTGCTTTAAACCAAACAAAGAACCCAAGTACTTCGCTCTCCCCTTAACATGTTACATTGCTAATCAAATCAGCCCCTTTCCCATTTTGTGTTCCACTTAGCATGTTTATGTTGCTAAGAAAATCAGCCCCCATTCTCATGTTGTGTTTCCCTTGCCGTTTTTAACATTCGGCTCAAAAACTCCCTTTTTTCTTCTTTTTTTTTAATTTCCAAGACTTGCAAGAATATTTTTCCTCAAGTGCCCATAATTCAAGATTTTCTTTTCTAGTGCCGGGCCTCTTTTATTTCCCTTTTTTTTCTTTTTTTTCATTTCCCCGAGCACCTAGTGTATGGATGAACATATGAGAAAAAAAGTCAAGTGAATAAATATAAAAACCCCATTTTGGCTTAAGTGATAGCCCAAAATATGTGTAAGTGAAAATCGTTCCCAAATGGTCTATAAACCCGAATAAATCAACCCATCACTCATAAAGCAACAAAGTAATGATGCAAGAGATCAAAATAATTTTTGGAAAATAGAAATGAAAGGCACGTTTGGTTTTAATGTAGGGTTTCATAAAAAGGTTTTTTAGGCTCAGACAATGTACTATGAAAATATTATATCAGGGTAGGTTTTATGGCTGAAGCAATCCAAAGAAGGCCTCCGAATTCAGTGATCCAAGAAAACACCGAACTCCAATCTATTTCGCCTTGAGTGATCTCCCCTCTAGTTCTAGACTTAATTTACCAAGCAGGACTGGACAAGGCACAAAGATATGCAAAGCACTAAGGATCAACCAATCATATGGTAAACACCCGATTCCCTCTTAAGGATAACTACCCAAAGCCTTATGAGACTCATGCAATTTTCTCAAGATCGGATAATCAAAATAAATAACAGCAACAATGTCATCCCAGGTATCTAGTCATCTAGCTGAACTATCATCGAAAAATAATATGATCATGCAAACAAAAATGAGACTCGATTGTGGTGTGTGCTCAAGCATACACCACACTTAGGGCTCGACAAAGCTCAAGACTCCAAAAACTCAATTGTGGTGTGTACCTCGGGTACACACCACACTTAGGACCTGCAATATGGCCTAGGAAACAAAAAATAAAAAGACACAATTGTGGTGTGTGCGATCACGCACACACCACACTTAGGACTTTACTAAGTCCCAGACACTCTAACAAGAGTCAAATAAAATCAAAATAAATTTAAAAATTTTAAATTGTGCAAGAGTCCTTCTTTCCTCGATAAAAAATAATCACAATAAAACCATTTAATCTCTTCCTTATGTAAGCGGAAGAGATTTCCATTAAGCGCACGGAAAGCCGCCTCTTCCACAAATTATTCAAATAGGGCAAGTGACGATTAAAATTGTGCCCAGGGGCATTAAAATCATTAGATGCAAAGATGCACTTGCCCTCAATTTTTTTTTAAGAATAATGCACCAAAAATGAAGTTGATGCAAATGAGAAAGGAAGGATGTCACCTGATACATAAAGCTCCATTATTGCTTCTCCTTCCATTTTCTCGAGCGGGTACTCCTCTCCATCTAGGAGCACCAAGATGGGTTCAAATCCGCTTAATTCTTCCTTCTTTTCCTTGAGCTTATCCAAAATGTATCTTTCATCATCCCAAAAAATTTTGTTAGAAATTACTAACGGCATATAATACTCATAATCAATGAAAGCAAATCTAACATCATAAGTCAAGCAAGAATTATATAATGAAGTTCTAGGGGGTGGAGCCTGTGTTCTTGCATCAACCACAGACTCCCTTACTACTCGTGTTTACGTGTTGGCTTCCTGGTCACTTCACCATTTTCTTCATCTATTTCTTTTAATATTTCTGCAACTTTGGAGTCATTTATTAGATCCCGGGAGGTTGCTCAACCTCCTTTTCTACTCCTTCAGCCTCATCATTTCCGGCCACCCAAGGTGGTGACTCCACAACATTTCCGCTTCAAGTGGCAATCCATTTCACATTTTGCACATCAACAAAGTTATTAGCCCGTTCAGCAGTTAAAACAATAGGAATATATAGGGTTCCTCTCTCGGGTTTCTTTCGGTATTTATAGGAAGAGTCCCGGGGGCTTGGGTGCTAGAGGATGCCATATTGGCGAGAGTCCTCGTATGGTCCTCAACATCTGCATCTCGTCTTAATTTTTGCTTCTCTTGCTTTCTTGTGGTTTCTCGTGACTCCCCCACCATTCTACTTTGCATAGTCACCGCTTGTGCTATTTCTTGTGCTAACATGTTGTTTTGTTCAACAATCTCTTGACGCTCCATTTCTATTTCCATAACCTGCTTCTTATAAGTTTTGTCCAACTCCTCCATTTTATGCTTCATCTCTTGTTCCATTCCCTGTTTCATCTGAGCCAACCTTTGCTCCATTGTCAACTCTCTCACCGAGGCGGGGTCCTGATTACCTGCAAGTAAGTTCATAATGTCAGATTGTTGTTGTACTTCTTGAGTTAATTTAGGGAGGCTCTCTCCTGAATGATATCTTGATAGCTCATGGTTTGTGGCTAAAATGATAGGTTGTTCATTTCTCATATAGCCTCTGGTACCACCTCCAGTCACATACTCCACCTCCTCGAACTTCTGTGACCCGATCACCTTTCTAGGTTGCTCCTGTGGTACGAAGCCTTTGGTCGGTGGAGGCAGTCGTTCCAAGACAATCTCGCTGAACTTCTTCAATTGTTCCTCTAGTTTAGCTATTTTAGATGCTTCCTTGCTCATTACAGGCTCTCGTGACTCTGCCAATTCAACCTGCCATCTGCCATAGTGATCTAGCATGTTGTTAAGCTTATTGTAACCTTGTTCTTCTTCTAACTTCACGAAATTTCCTCCAGTTGTTGCATCAAGCATAGTCTTGTTACTTTGAGTAATCACCGCATAGAATTGCTGGAGTAATTGCTACTTCGGGAACCCATGATGTAAACATTGTCTCAATACCCCTTGAAACCTCTCCCAAGCTCCCACCATTGTTTCATTCTCATCTTGCCTGAAATTAATCACCTGCCGCCGGATATCGATTGTCTTTGATGGAAAATAGAACTTCTTGATGAACGCGGTGGACAATTCATTCCATGTACTTATCGAATTTATTGGGATTGTCCTCAACCATTCTTAGCTCTCCCTCCTAATGAAAATGGGAAGAGTTTCAAACGGATCGCATCTTCACTGACCCCATCCCGCCTAGAAAATTTGCAAATACTCATAAACACCTCAATGTGTCGGTATGGGTCTTCATATGTATTGCCAAAGAACGGATCGCCCTCAATCCTGTCGATTGTAGAGTTCTTGATGTAATAACTCGGTGCCACAATAGGGGAAACTCAGAAGCCTAAGAGCAACCCTGCATGTGTTGGACCTCCATAACTTTTAATAGCTTGTCCTTGTTGTCTTTCTCCCATAGCTCTTGTGGTCTCAGTGTATGTCCTGTAACACTTTAACACAATCTCGACAACCAAGATAAGTAGCACGGGAGGATAAAAATAATTTTAAGTTCCTTAGAAAAATTTTAGAACGTCCCCCAATTATTGAAATAACGAAATAAAATAAAATCTTTTTGTATATATATATATATATAAATGCTTAAAGCACGACTTAAACACCTTCCTCCCAGGCCAACAGACATCTAACAGTCCCCGGCAACGGTGCCAAGAACTTGACACACCCGACAAGTGCACCGGTCGTTCCAAGTAATATCGGGAGTATTACGTCCCGAAATTATCGATCGCACAGGGACCGTTAGCTGTTGAACATTGAAGTATAAGTGTCTAATGTGTCGGGTCTAAGCGATCAAAAATTGGTTTTGGTTATGAAAATATAAATTAAAAATATTAACAACAAATCACTAAATGAATAAGTTAAGGTCAAAGATGTTTCCGGGGAAATGGCATGAAATGAACTTGAACACATGAATATAACTTGAGAAATTTAAATGGGTCACCGAGGTGTGTCAATTATGGTCTTACCCAAAATGCTCAGTACTTCGGTCATCAAGGGTTCAGTTACCTATTCGAGTCTAAGGTGATCATGCTCCGGCCGAAATTCCAGGTAATCAATCTTAGGATCCTATAATTCACATGCTTTCTGCGTTGGCACCCTATATGCATTTACTCTCGTACCCATTATTCTTATTGGAAACTATGTAGATCCGCGTCCCAACTACTCTAATCCACCTAGGTCGATTGCTACCGCCTCTCTTCCTTGATTCGTTCAATCACAAGGCCTACCCGTGAGGTGAAGCATTATGTTATGTAGTTAGAATCCCGATTCCCGTACTCCCAAACTAAGTCATGCATCCTAATTCAATTAAATTCATTTCCCGTTCCACATAAAAACCCCAACAAATAAATTAGCTACTCATGTGATCAAAAACACAAATCATTAAATCCATGGCAATCATCATCATTTGTATCATGCAACTAATTAACGACTCCAATCTCATAACAAAAATACCTCAATTATATTCCCAAACTCAATCCCAATACAAGCATAAACAAACCCAATTACAATCTAAAAATGATCCTAAACTCTACTATCAACCTCAATGTCGTTCCTCGAATCCTCCTCCTTTGTGCCTCCAAGTGATCACCCACAACTCTTTTCTTCTCTGTACCTCCAACCTAACCTAATCTACTCTAAAATATGACAAAAGGGTGATCATTTCGTGGATAGAGAGTGTGGGTATAAATAGGACAGCTGAAAAATCCATTTAAAATTCAAATCCCATGATTTTTGGAGTTATTTTATCCCGCTTGTCGGGTGAACCCGTTGGGTGGGACCCGGCAGGTGCTTTTTTTTGTCTTCACGCGCGTCAAAGGGGCCACGGGATGTCGTGTTAAAGGGAACCTGTCGGGTGACATCCGGCAGGTAAACCCAGTATGCTTCTCCAAGGTGACCGGGTGAGCTCCTCCAAGGTGACCGGGTGAAGGGGAACCTGCCGGGTGACATCCGGCAGGTCAACCCGGCAGGCTTCTTGAAGGTGCCCGGGTGAGCTCCCGGGCCTTCTCTCCGCGCTCCTCTTCATTTACACTCGGGTTGCCGGGTTAAGCCTAACCTGCCGGGTGGGATCCGGCAGGTTAACCCAGCAAGTTTGCTCCTTTTTCCGATTTCTCGCTTTTGGCTCATTTTCGTCTCTTTTTCGACCTGTTTTCATCAAAAATATTCCTCTGGCCATTTGTGAGATAAAGTAGCATTTTATTCACTTAAAACTAATAATTCGAGACAAAATGAGGAGATTTGACTAGGTTGGGTACATAATATCCGACCACATCATCGTACATGATTGATCCTACTGCGGACGCACAAGGGATTCCACTCATGCGCTTCAGCTCATCAGGAGCTGTGGGACATTGAGTCTTGCTGAGCTTCACTCCATGTCTAATGGGGAGGAATCCTTTCTTGGACTCGTGCATCGGAAATCTCTTTAAGATCTTGTCGATATAACTGCTTTGGCTAAGGCTAAGGATCCTCCTTGGGCGATCTCGATAAATTTTGATCCCCAGGTTATACGCGACCTCACCTAAGTCCTTCATCTCGAAAAACTTCCCCAACCAAGCTTTGGTGGCTTGCATGGTGAGGATGTCGTTTCCGATAAGGAGTATTTCATCGACATATAGCACCAAGAATACGACTACACTTCCATTTGCACTCTTGTAAACTCAAGGCTCGTCTTCATTTTTCATGAAATCAAATTCTTTGATGGCATCATCAAAACGACGATTCCAACTTCGAGAATCCTGCTTCAGTCCATAAATGGACCTCTGCAGCTTACAAATCTTTCCGGCATTCTTTGGATCGACAAAACCCTTAGGTTGTGTCATATAAACATCCTCAGTTAGCATCCCATTAAGGAAAGAAGTCTCGACATCCATTTTCCATATCTCGTAATCGTTATATGCAGCTAATGCAAAGAGAATCTGGATCGATTTGACCATGGCCACTGGCGATAAAGTTTCATTATAATCTACTCCTTGAATTTGCTTAAAACCTTTCGCAACTAGTCGGGCCTTATAGATCCGAGGAACTCCATCCATGTCATGTTTGTTCTTAAAGATCCATTTGCAACCGATGGTTTTGACACCAGGGGTTGGATCCACCAAGTTCTACACTTGATTATCATGCATGGACTTCATCTTCTTATTCATGGCTCTTAACCATTTCTCGGAATCAGAACTCCCCATGCCTTCTTGAAAGATTGCTGGATCATCAAAATCCACAATCTCCAAGTCACCACCCTCAATTACCATGAATTTGTATCTGACGGGTGCCTGACGAGGCCTTTAATAACGCCGCGGGGCTTCAGAAACTATGTTGGGCACCGCATGCGCCTCTTGGTCCAGCTCAAGCTCCACCTCTACATTGTCTAAGTGGGAATCCCAATTTTCTTCAGGATTCTCAGTACTTGTGCCATCTTGGATTTCTTCAAGATGCCCAGGTCTCCCACTTTCTGTTTTGGATAGGAATTCCTTCTCCAAAAAGACACCGTTTCGAGCAACAAATACTTTGTTCTCGTCGGGTTCGTAGAAGCAATATCCATGAGTTTCTTTAGGATATCCTACGAAGACACACTTTTTTTATCGTAGTGAGATGCTTGTCCACCATAAGGCGCTTGACATAAGTCTCACAACCCCATATCTTGATGAACAGCAACTTGGGGCGTTTCACACTCCATATTTCGTATGGTGTTGTCTCCACCGCCTTCGTAGGTGCCTGGTTCAAAATGAACGCAGTTGTCTCAAGAGCGTATCCCCAAAAGGAGACGGGGAGATCTGTCTGACTCATCATAGAGCGAACCCTGTCGAGCAAGGTTCGGTTCCTTCTTTCGGACACATCATTGAGTTGAGGTGTTCCAGGCGGAGTCCACTCAAACAATATCCCACACTCTCCTAGATGGTCGATGAAGTCTTTGGTCAAGTATTCGCCACCTCGGTCTAAGCGAAGTGCTTTAATTTTCTTCCCAAGTTGATTCTCAGCTTCACCCTTAAACTCTTTGAACTTGTCAAACGAGTCAGACTTATGTACCATAAGATAGACATAACCCTATCTATTGTAATCATTAGTAAATGTGATAAAGTATCTGAATCCCCTTCTGGCTTGTGTACTCATGGGCCCACGTACGTCAGTGTGTATTAGGCCCAACAAGTCACCCGCCCTCTCACCTCTACCGGTGAAGGGCGACTTCGTCATCTTGCCCATCAAGCAAGATTCGCACCTATCAATTTGTCCGAATTCAAACGGACTTAACAGTCCACTCTTGTGAAGTGTTGATAGTCTTCTCTCGCTTATGTGGCCCAGACGGAAGTGCCATAACCGAGTTTCACTCGATTCATCACCCTTGAGCCTTTTTTCTTTGTATTATATACCTCACGCTTGTTGATGTCACTAGTTTTCATAACATAGAAACCATTAACAATGATTGCTTCCCTATAACAAACATTCTTTCTATAAATTTTAAATAGCCCATTGACAATGGCCCATTCCGTGGAGCTCTGCGATGGTCTTGTGCATGTCATGCATGTTGTAGTTCATGATGAACCCATCATACATTGAAGGTAGAGTTGATAGGACCATGTCGACCTTCAACTCATCTGTGAATTCAACACCGAGCAGGGCAAGGTCTTTGAATTGACCCTTCATTTTCAGCACATGACGGCTGACTGACTCTCCAGATGGCATCTTAATGAACATCAAACCCTTTTCGGACTTGAACCTTTCAGTCCTAGCTCTCTCTTTGAACATGATCTAGAGCTATTCCATGATGGCGAATGAGTCTCCACTAATCTCCATCGATTGTTTTTGAATGTCAACCTCCATCGTGCTCAACATGACACATCCCACATCGAGCGAGTCGTTGAGGTGCTTTTGGTGAGTATTCACAACACTCCTCGTGGAACCGGCAGCTGGCTCAGGGGGAATGACCTGGTGAAGGACATATTCCTTCCTCTCGTGTTTGAGTACAATCCTTATTACGCTCCCAGTCGAGGGAGTTAGCACCATTAAGTTTCTCCTTCTCCAGGATCGACCTTAATGACATGCTATGTGTTTGGCTCATTGCCATTATCTACACATATATATAAATTTAAGTTAGATTCTGAATTTATCTATGAAGATTTGTTACAAAACGTTATGACCATTTTGATTCTTCGCAAGAATCAAGAACTAAGACCCTTGATTTACCCTCTTGAAGTGAGCTAAGTCAGCACCGCTCCAATTGGGCTAAGTAGGTAAGAGTACTTTCCAATCACATGTAATGTGACTCTTGGCCATAACATATGTACAAAGTACATTGGCTTTGTTCTGTCTGATGCTCTAGGTCGATGCAATCGTAGATATGTGGCCCATGATTTGATTGGAGAGAGCTAATGCATCTACGCCCTAAACAAAACTTCCCACATCCTTTGACGTTGCTTCCATGAACGCTCTGCTAAGGGCACACGAAGTTCATGGCCTAATTGAGTCAACCAAAACTTGACATGTGAACTAGAACTTGAATGGAGACAGCTAAGGCATCTACGCTCCAAACAAAACTGTTCACCTCTTCTAGCTTTGCTCCCACAAACACTCTGCTAAGGGCACGCGACGTCCGAGGTGACAAAGGTTCATTGAGTGCCAAGATTTTGGAAGGCATCATCGCATGACTCAATTTTCATTGCGATATGATCTTGTTTCGCGAAACATGCACCGGGTGCATTCTCTACATGACAACTCTTCATCCGTACCGAGTACGATGATATGTCTCATGCTTCATGTTATTTTGTATGTCCAAGTTTACGTTGTTAACCATATTCGGACACGCAAAATATATGTATGTTTAAACTTATCATGCAAACATGCATATAAAATAAACATACATCTCTTAATCATAGATAGCATAATTAAACATGTATATCATAAGTCCACATTTAAGTTTGATCTTTATGGGGTCAGACCATAAGGATCATGATCTTTATGAAGGTGAAACTTATAGATGAATCATGAACTAGAGGAAAGCAAGAAACTTTACCTCTTGTAGCCTCTTGTGAATTCCGAGCCCCGAATCGTAAGCGAGTCCTTGAACCCGCTCTCTACGCATGCACACACACTGGGCTCGAACCTTATCCTCACAAGAACTACTAGCCTCTTGTAGTGCCTCTCTTTTCTCTCTTCTCTTCTAGTCTCAATGAAAGACCTAGAAGAATGTGTTTAGGAGAATAGCAAATATTCCCAAAGTGGCTTATGGAGGCTCCCACCCCAAGGCTTGGGTAAGGGCCTCTAGGGGAAAATCCGTCTGGATATGGTGTCGATTGACACTCCTCCGAGAACAGAGGTGTCGATCGACACCGATTAGCACCACAGAGGTGTCGATTGATACCGTATGTGACGTGCAGCCGCACACTTCCTCAGTCATGCTCATCAAGGGTCCCAGAACTATACCCTTCACCACATCTCACCGTGGGGAAACGAATCCCCTCGGACGCGACGTGCGCTCCCACTATAGACCGTCCAAGAGCCAACGATATCCATTATAAGTACCCTGTTACAGGCAACGTTAGGACTGATAGCATTTGTGCCCTAGTCCAATTGCTATTAGGTTGTAAACGTCTATGTACAATATCATCGTTTGTAATATATATATAAAACGGCTTTGTATTACTTATGTGTTGAAGTAATATGTTAAGCATGATCTGATTTATGGCCACTAAAGTAGTAAAACCATAAATCTGTACGGCTCACACTTAACGAGTCCCTGGTCAACCTATGCTTCCTTAAAGCGACCAGTATGAGGATGGTTCTTAATGACATAGTTCTACTTGTCATAGGGATGAGGGATCCTGGAATCATGTCATAGATATCATGAGGTGATTGATATCGGACGACCCGCTTTGAATAGTGTTTTCATAGATTAAGCCATGAACATATTCAAATGCGATAGCTTGTCACGACATCCTTAGACCAAGGAGTCTTTGTGACCACTATGCAATGAACGTACGGCTTTAACTTGCGCCAAACGCTTTCTGTAAAAGGATTGCTATAAAGGGCATGATTGGGTGGCGGAACGGGTTGCATGAGTGACACGAAAGACGGCTAAGGGATTTATCCCTCATACTACGGTATGGGAAAGATATCCGTTAAAAGGGCCTCTTGATGGAGACTGACTGAGAGTAAGAGCATGGCCATGCCAATGATACGGGTTATCAGTTCTCAGCCATCTCGCATATCAAGTAACAATGATTGATTAAACAAGGATGACGACTCTATGCCTTGTGATCAATCAGGATATCTAGAGATAATAGGATAGTGACTTGTACGCATAAGGTTAAGTCGAATCATCGATTGTCATGCACCTTGGATAATCATAATGTCTTACTAGAGACCACTTATGATGGATCGGGCAAGAGCGATCTTTTGCGCCGACCTGCCAACGGTGGCATGAGCCTAGAGGGTCACACACATTCAAAACGGATAACTTGAGACAAGGAAACATTGACGTTTCTTGAGGAGTAATATATGGACAAAACTGGAGGTTTTGTGCCATAGGTTCGGTTTGAGAGAATAATTAGCGAATCGAGAAAAACTGAGTTTTTCGTCGATATCGCGTCGGACTTTGTTTGATAAGTGACGACAAAAGGGTCGGGCAACTTTTGGACACGGCATGAGACAACACGGGAGGGCCCATTGGGCTCGGCCCATGAAGCCTCATGGCCGGCCCATTAAGGGCCCAACAAGACCTCTTGGTCGGCCCACATGGTGGGTCCATGTGTGGGGGCCACACAACACCATGCTTAGTTGGTGATTGTGGATTAAGAGGTGAGTGATTTAAGGGGTATGGGTTAAAGCACTTTTAAGCCCATACCAATAACTTTTAACCCATGCTTGTGAGATTGGATGATGAATTGAAATACAAGACTTTAATTCATTATTCATTTAATCACAAAAACACACAAATCTCTCTCTTCTAGCTTGGCCGGCCACCCCCTTCCTCCTCTTGTTCTTGCTCTCTTGTTCTTAATTTAATTGTTCTAGTAGGCAATTAAGTGAGGGATCATCAAGATCATCCCCTTGGTGTGGACTTGCTTTAGAGAAGAAGATCCGAACGTTCTTCTTTATCGATTCATACAAGACTTAAAGGTAAATATCTTGTGGAATAGATTTTGCTTTGGGATTTAATGGTTTATGTTCTTGGACAAGGTTTGGAGTAGATTTTCTTATAATGCTTCCGCTATCTCGACGATCTAGAACGCTCCAAAACCCTACAAGGACATGTCAAACTAGTGGAGTGACTGTAGGGTTTTGGAGCGTTCTAGATCATCGAGATAGCGGAAGCGTTTAACAAATTCAACTCAAACTTTGTCCAAGAACATGAACCGTTAAATCCCAAGGCAAAATCTATTCCACAAGAAATTTACCTTTAAGTCTTGTTGAATTGATAAAGAAGAACTTTCGGATCTTCTTCTCTAAAGCAAGTCCACACCAAGGGGATGATCTTGAAGATCCTTCACTTAATTGCCTACTAGAACAATTAATTGAAGAACAAGAGAGCATGATGAGAGGAGAGAGGGGAGTGGCCGGCCACTATGAGAGAGAGAGAGAGCTTGTGAGAGTTGTGTGATTATTTTGTCTAATGAATCAATATTAGATATTTACCTTCATCATCGAACTCATAAGCATGGGTCTAAAAGTGATTGGTATGGGCTTAAAGTGTCATCACCCATACCCCTTAAATCACTCACCTCTTAATCCACAATCACCAACCAAGCATGGTGTTGTGTGGCCCCTACTCTTGGACCCACCAATGTGGCCGGCCATATTGGGCTTATTGGGCCCATAATGGGCCCTTGTTGGGTCGGTCACGTGACCTTATGGGCCGAGCCCAATGGGCTCACCCATGTGGTTTCGTGCCGTGTCCAAAAGTTGCCCGACCCCTTTTGTCGTTACTTATCAAAGAAAGTCCGACGCGACATCGACGAAAAAACTCAGTTTTCTCGATTCGCTAATTATTCTCTCAAACCGAACCCATGGCCCAAAACCTTCAATTTTGTCCATGCATAGCTCCTCAAGAAACGTTAAGGTTTCCTTGTCTCAAATTATCCGTCTTGAATGTGTGTGACCCTCCAGGCTCATGCCACCGTTGGAAGATCGGCGCAAAAGATCTCTCTTGCCCGATCCATGATAAGGGGCCTCTAGTAAGACGTTATGATTACCCAAGGTGCATGACGATCGCTGATTCGACTTAACCTTATGCCTACAAGTCACTATCCTATTATCTCTAGATATCTCGATTGATCACAAGGCATAGAGTCGTCACCCTTGTTCAGTCAATCACTGTTACTTGATATGTGAGATGGCTGAGAACTGATAACCCGTATCACCGGCATGGCCATGCTCTTACTCTCAGTCAATCTCGATCAAGAGGCCTTTAACGGATATCTTTCCCATACCGTAGTATGAGGGATAAATCCCTTAGCCGTCTTTCGTGTCACTCATGCAACCCGTTCCGCCACCCAATCATGCCCGTTATTGCAATCCTGTTACGATAAGCGTTAGGCGCAAGTTAAAGCCACACGTACATTGCATAGCGATCACAAAGACTCCTTGGTCTAAGGATATCGTGACAAGCTATCGCATTTGAATATGTTCATGGCTTAATCTATGAAAACACTATTCAAAGCGGGTTGTCCGATATCAATCACCTCATGATATCTATGATATGATTCCGGGATCCCTCATCCCTATGACAAGTAGAACTACGTCATTGAGAACCATCCTCATACTGGTCGCTTCTATTGAAGCGTATATTGACAAAGGACTCGTTAAGTGTGATCCGTACAGATTTATGGTTCTACTACTTTAGTGGTCATAAATCAGATCATGCTTAACATATTACTTCAACACATAAGTAATACAAAGCCGTTTTATATATATATATTACAAACGATGATAATGTACATAGACATTTACAGGATACTAGCAATTGGACTAGGGCACAAAATGCTATCAGTGACGTGCATGAGAGCCACTTGCTCCAAGGTCTTAAGGCTGTGATCACACGATGACAGAGTATGCGTTGGTGACTTAATTTATGCGCCTACTCTAAGTCGGGTCATCCGATATCATCCTCTTGATGATATCCGTGATATGACATTGATCAGCAGAACTTGATCATACGTCATCCTGACGGTAGTCACTTATTGACAAGTATTCGACTAGGGATCCGTCAAGCATAATTTCATAGCATCTAAATGTTATACTATTAGTGATGACACACTCAATGGATTTAGATGAAATTATCGCTTGACTCATTACTACTACATAATAATAATGAGAATGCATTTTATTACTAAACAGAAGAAGATTATAAAGAAAAGACCTGGACTAGGGCACAAGCTCTTACATTTGTAGTACATGAATGCACGGTCTAGTACAAAAAATTGTCACAACTCTCATATATCTCCAATCCACTTTTTACTCATGTCAAAATCAACAATAAAAATATATGCCATAATTAACAAAATGGGATATGGGAGAAAAGCAATTGAGATATAAGTGCACGGTCTAGTACAAAAAATATGCCATCTTCGAGTGATAATGTCAATCTTGTAAATCCATTTGTAAATGATGTAGACCCATGCGAGATGTTCGCTTTGAACAAAGTAACGCAATGATATGGTGTTTGATGTTGAGCAGTCAGTTTCTAAAGCAACTATGACGTAATACAATCAGTTGGTGGTATAGTTGCAAGTATGAAAACAGTGAAGACACTGTGTTGGTTGCATTATTACAAATTTTGTCTATCGAGTAAAAGAATGAAACGATTGACACAACATTTGATGATGTAGTTAAAGATTTTTCCCATACATTTTCGCAACCTAATGCGTACACATCGAAATACGTTGGACAGAGCATAAATTGAAGGCCACTAAAATGTCATACGTGAAGTACGATGTCTATTATTACAATTGTAGTTTGTATTATATAGAGTACACTGAATGTCACATTCGTAGAGAGAGAGTGTAAGATAATATCGAAAATTCATTTGAGGTAAGTAAGAAAATGTGATATTTCTCCTTACCATCAAGATTATAATGATTGATTATAGCATCCGAAATGGACTAAGTAGATGCAATGACATGTCCGATGGAAGAAGGATGACAAAGATATATCAACACATCATTTAGTATGTTGTTGGTTTTCGCTATCTTGCTCAATTTTTCTTCATCAATGGCTAGGGATAAAGGGTACGATATGCATACGATGTCGATAAAAAAGTTAATGTGATAAATGTCTTCCAGTACGCTGTTGTGAAAACATTTTTCAATAGTGCTCTTACTATAAATGTTTTAACAACAGCGTACTGGGAGACATTTATCATTAAGCTATATGATATAATAAATTTATAATTTAGATCAAATCATTGCATTACAAAACTCTATAAATTTATAATTATTAATTCAAAAATCAATAAATATCTCTCTAAAACAATAAAAATATCATAAATTGATTAATTTTTGGAGATTCTACCGCCCTATATCATATGTGAAAATATCCTAGCCTCGGATTTAAGAATAGTTAGCAATAAGCAGAGTTATATAAGCTGTAAATGAACGAAGAAACAGAAAATGCCGTATTTAGCCCTGACACTGACCGCCACCATGATAGGCGCTCTTCTATAACCTCCCATCTAGCAATGGAACAACACAAATTCCACATCTACCACTCTAATCATAGAGTCGTCTCCTTGAAGTTCACGATTATTGCTTACAACAAGTGGGAGATTTCGCTCTTCTAATACGCATCTCGATTTCGAGATTCGTTGACTCCCATTTCGCCATTTTGATCCAGTCAATACGTACTGGCCGCTCTTGGAAGAGGTTTTTAGCTCTACCCTTATCTCTTTGAGTATTGTTCTTGTCTATTTTGCTTTGGATGATTAGTGGGTTTTGAAGTTTAAGCTTGTTTGTGTTGCTTTCTCCGTTTCTGCAAGATTCATGAAACGGCTCTGATGCAATCTGTGTCGCGCGTTTCTATGGGTTTCCAGAAGAAACCCCGTTTCAAAGATTCTGCTTTGCGCCGCTTTCTGTCTGTAGCTTCAGTTACATTTTTAGCTGTTGGTTTGTTGGTTTTTCTTGTTAAAACGAATTCCAGTTCGAGTTATGTGGCTACTCAAACTAGGTATTTGGATGAAGATTTCAACCATGCCTTTAATTATTCCCTTGTTAGGGCAAAACTCAAACTCCCCGAACAGAGCCAACTTTCAATTAAGCTGGATAAAATAAACCAGATGCCTCCAAGAAATGTTGATCTATACCCCAAGCTTGCCAAGGATCATATTGTCATCGTTCTCTATGTGCACAACCGGCCGCAGTATCTTCAAATAGTCGTCAAGAGCTTGTCCCATGTTGTGGGTATCAGTGAAACTTTGCTGGTTGTTAGCCATGATGGGTATTTTGAAGAGATGAACAAGATTGTGGAAGGCATTAAGTTTTGCCAAGTGAAGCAGATATTTGCCCCTTTCTCGCCTCATGTGTTTTCCGATAGCTTTCCTGGTGTCTCGCCTGGCGATTGCAAGGGTAAAGATGTTGCTTCTGAGAAACATTGCAAAGGAAATCCCGATCAGTATGGAAACCACCGATCGCCAAAGATTGTCTCACTGAAGCATCATTGGTGGTGGATGATGAACACCGTGTGGGATGGATTGAAGGAGACGCATGGGCACTTGGGTCATATTCTCTTCATTGAAGAGGATCACTTCATATTCCCCAATGCTTACCGAAACTTGCAGATTCTCGCAGAATTGAAACCGAAGAAATGCCCTGCGTGCTATGCTGTGAATTTAGCGCCTTCTGATGTGAACTCAAAAGGAGATGGATGGGAGGGCTTGATTGCAGAGCGAATGGGAAATGTGGGATATGCGTTCAATCGAACTGTTTGGAGGAAGATCCATAAGAAGGCAAGTGAGTTCTGTTCCTTTGACGATTACAACTGGGATATAACCATGTGGGCAACGGTTTATCCTTCATTTGGCACACCAGTATATTCATTGCGCGGGTCCAGGACTAGTGCAGTTCACTTTGGGAAGTGCGGTTTACATCAAGGTCAAGGGGAAAATGCTGCTTGTGTTGACAATGGAGCTGTGAACATTGCATTGGAGGAGAAGGATAAAGTTGTGAACATAAAACCAGAATGGGATTTATATGTTTACGAACATCAGTCAGGCTATCAAGCGGGTTTCAAAGGTTGGGGTGGATGGGGAGATGACAGGGACCGCCGGTTGTGCTTGAAGTTTGCTCACATGTATCTCTCGACCAACAATGCAGCTCCTTTCTAAAGCATTATTCTTCACATATTTGAGACACAGCAGCAGAACTGGTGAGATCTGAATTACTTTAGATAGGCAGTTTAAAGAGAGCTCAAGTAGTTTTTACACGTTACTCATGTCTAACATCTTACGGTTTTTATGTTGTTTGGCTTTCTTACATTATTCCACGAAAGAAATAAACTTCTTGCACTACATTGCTGAATCATTTTACTCAAATCTTGTCAAGTGTGTGACTGACTCGTCACTAGATCTAGTCATCTAGTTTTTGTAAACTGGATTTCATCCGTGTTCGTGTTTCCTTTCCTTTTTATGGTATTTAGAAGGTTGTGTGTGTGTGTGCGCGAGTTTATATCTAATGGAACCTGTGGTTGGGGATCTATTTTATCATATGTTCAAATCAACACATAAATAGTTTGCTTATGGAAGCTGGTCAAGTCGGGCCTTTCAGCCCGATTCTTTCAGCTTTCTTGTTTGTGATATAATAGCATGGCATAACTGTCCTGAATTTTAATTAGTAGGTTGATGAAGCTGCTGGTGTCGGGTAATTACTAGAATAAACTCATCTAAGTGTCTTTAAAATTTCATTTAGGTTGATTCCCTCATCCTGGAGAAAACTGTTAGTCTAGTTATAGAGCAAGCATTTTTGTGAGTGTAGAGGAAGCCAAATTGACCAGTTATCCTACTATGGAGCTTACAGTGGTGTATGGGTCATGAACCATAAGGCCTGAAATGATTTAAGTGTACTCTAGTAGTAAAGCATATGGCAAATTTGTTGTGGAAGCTTGCCTTAAGAGGATTTTTGCTGGTAAGTTTAATCTGTTTTGAGCCAATTTTGATGAATTTACATCGAATTGACTTTCTTAAGATCATTTTTCTGAATTATGGTAGGTGTTAAAGTCGATCATTTTACAATGAAACTTTACAGTGGTGACGTGCAACGTAGTGAGATGCAAAAGTTGCATAGTAGAGGGTAGTGATCATCAATTTTCCCTAAGGGTATTTATGACATTTTCACAAAAAACAACACCCATGTGCTGTCCACGTGATAAAAAATTAACACTGTAGGACTGAAGTGAAAAAACGATATAATTAAGCACGTGATCAAAAATTAACACTGTAGGACTGAAGTGAAAAAACCGATATAATTCAGGGTAATCAGGGTAATTACGTAGAATTTTCCTTATTATCTACGATGATAGAGATTGATTTTCTGTGGTTTTCTTGTCGCTTTTTGAGGAGCCACTCTTGGAGATGTTAAAAGACTCTTGGAGATGTTAAAAGGTAATCCATTTTTGGTGTTTCCTTTAATTGGTGTCTTTTAATTGTGGGTGTGAGAATCCATGTATGAGGATTGGGTTGAGCTTCCTTTTTGTGACTGAATCAATTGAAGTGGTTGTGTTTTATGGTGGAGTGGATTTTCATGGATGTTGAGTGCCATATGTTATGTGTAGAATAGTTTTGGCCTAAGATTTCGATTTTATTCTATAAATTACCATAAGATTCCATCTTGGGGGAGATAATAGTAATAGGATGAGTTTGTGGTTTTTCCTTATCACAGTAATCAAGGTGGGAAGTTGTCGACCAACTGAACTAATTGTTATGTTATATGCAACCAGACTAAACCCCAATTGATACTATAAGCTTCATGTCATGAAGGCTTTGAAGAAGAGTTCTACAGAATGTGAGAAAACTGTGGGGTTTAGTTGTTTGCCAAAACACGACCTGAGGTTTGTGAAAATTCTGATTAGTCACAAGAGCAAGATGTCGCATACAATGTTAAGACTTAGTGTTCGACAATTTTGTTCAATAAAAGATAATGGACACAATATGAGTTAAACAGAAAATCAAAGACACACGATATGCTTACCTAGTTTGGTGCAACCTCACCTACATCTGTGGGCACTCTGCCATTGGAAAGGTTTTCACTATACGGTAATCAATAGTAAAACTCAAGCATCAACTAGTTATCACACAAACCCTTGTTCTAAACTACTATTACTACACATGAACAACCTCGACCAGGGACTTCTCCTGTCTTTGAGACCCCTCTCAATTTCACCCTTCGAGCACGATTCTGTTGCTCGGTCAGTTCGTCGTTGTCTTCGACAATCTTCGTGAATCTTCAATCACGTCCACAACACCCTACTCGATCAAACTTCAAACTCCTCGAATGATGTTTGTCGATGTACACGGTTCTTATCAAAGCATACAGTCTCTCAGCACGCTAGTCCAACACGCTTAGGAGCTTTGAACAGTTTGAGCACGAAGAGCCTCGAGCTGCTAAGGGGTCACCCTTGGCTTTTATAGCAGCTACACAAGCCGTCTTGAAGCTTCGTTAGGGTTTCCTAAATCTTCTCGGCGAATCTCCAAAATTCAAGCATTCTTTTTTCGTATAGGAGAGAACATACAACTGTGATCTTATGGAGAAAGGGTAATATACCCAAAAGGATTCGTGCAGACACGTTTCTACAGAACAAAATAAGGGAACATGGAAATTTCCCAAAAACCGGAACTTACCAAAAATACACTCGAAACATGACTTACCAAAAAGTTGCGACATGATGATCGACGTCTTTCTTCGTACTACAAAATACAACCAACTTAGACGTAACACCAATCTCCCCTTTTGGCTATTTTTTAGGCAAGCACACAGACAGACTTCTAGCAATTTTAGGCGAGCATTTCTACTGACTCCTAAGCTGGAGAGCATCTCTAATGTCTTCAAGGAGCAGTAATCCAAAGGTGAGCAAACATCATCATGATCAACGCCATGATCATTCAAAGAGCGATGTCGATCACATCAATCACCAAACATGCTTTCATGCCGATCATCATAAACGCATAAAGATGTCATTACTAAAGTCAACACAAGTTTCGAGACATGTTACCTCTCCCCCTTGTTGCCTTAAAATATAGCAAAGGCACGAACCAAATAAACATAACTTGAGATCTCAAAATATCAACGTCTTAGAGATGGATGTCATGAACAATGTAAACAATCATCAGGACATTCTTTCAACTCCAGGTCACCACAATCATCTTCATGAATCATAACATCTTTATCTCTCCCTCATTGCCTCAAGAATATACTAAAGGAAAGTACCAATATATAGCCATAACACAAAAATAAACTCAGTACGTAACCATAATGCATAGTAGCAGTTCAGGGGTTGCAGACCATGGTCAAAGAACCTAGAGGATAAAAGAGTTAGTATCCACAACAAGATCACCATTGCCGTTCCCTGCACTGTCTTCATTCTCTTAAGAGTTTCCAGCTTCACTTTCTTGATCAGGAACAAACGCAGCGGCATACTCTAGAACAAAATTTAGATCACGAACAAGCCCTTCGCATATGAACTTCCTGAGAGAGAGGATCTTGATGATTATCTTAAGAATGATGAACTCCTCGCTGAGCTCTTTCAAAAACGTTTCTTTGAACTATGTCCGAAACTGAATCCATCTTCATCGTGTTACCAGAGGCGACAGATGTCTCAATAGATTGCCTGACAAGATCCCGGACATGTTCCCCTCGAATATCTTGGGACTGATATTGAGCATATTTGATAGCTTGCCAGCGACATCCGTGTCATGAACAATTTTGGGATATTGTTGAAGAAGCATTCCACTGATAAGAGAGGGAAACCCGATAGGGATCTTGGCTATCTGGTAGATCAACCTGGTGAGCTCGACCTTGATACTTGAACCATGTGAGAAAGGGGCCCAATGCGCTACTCCAATGCGATACAGAATGGCGGAGAGCTCTAAAGATGCCATCGAGCCTTTGGAGGGCCAGAATTCCTTTCTTTCCCCTAAGACCTCTTGAGCGATGATGTTTATGGTAGGGACATCATCAGTTGTAACTGAAGGAATTCCATGGGTTACAAGACAATCAATTTCACGCGGAAGCATTAAATTAACTATGAATTTCTGAATACTAAGCTAAATGGATCATCATGTAATAAATAATTTCAACGTATAAACATGAATAAAATCTGGAAATTATACCTTTCCAATGAATCAAATCACGAAACACAAAAGGGTTAATTTTGTGTTCTCTAGTTAAATCCACACAAGCAAAACATCTTACCCTCAGGATTTCTCCATAACCTTGTGCTAGTTAGCCATGGAAAAGAAGCAAAATAATGAAGAAGAAGAGAAGAGGGAGAGGGACAGCATTAGGGATTGAGGATCGGTAAAAATGGGAGATTGAATTGGGATTAATTACCAAAAATATTTGATTTTCCAAAAATAAATCCCTAAAATATCTCTTATTTATCTGAATATAATTATTAATTATAATTCATATTAAGAATGGGCTTCAAGCCCACTTAGCTAAAGTTTAACTAAACACATTTAAATTGGGTTCTAATCAAACTGTTTAGATTGACCGATTAAATTCCTTTAATCTGATTTCCTCAACCATCTGGTTATAAACCTAGGCCGGAAATCAACTGATTCGCTTTCAATTTAACTTAATTGAAAGGCGAATTCTCCCAATCTTCAAACTTCTCGTATACTGACTTATCTAAGTCTCTTTTGCTATACTTTGCTTAAATTGTGTGACCCTCTAGGCTCACGACCTGTTGGCAGATTGGCAAAATTACCATTTTGTCGTTTCCATCATAAGTGGCCTCTAGCAAGATATTGTGATTACCCAACGTCCGTGAATATCGATGATTCGATTTAACCTCTTATCGTACATGTCACTATCCTTTTATCATACCGAAATCTAGATTGATGAAAAGACATAGAACTGTCATCCTAATTTATCAATCACTGTTTCTTGATATCTTAGATGACTGAAAACTGATACTAAGTATTTCCTGCATGGCCATGCTATTTCTTCAGTCATACTCATCAAGTGGCCTAAACATATATTTTTCCCATACCGCAGTACGAGTGATAAATCTCTCAGCCGTCTTTTGAGTTCACTCATGTAATTCATAACTAAACCAATCAGAGCTCTTATGGCTACCCTTTTACATGTAACGTTAGACTAGGTCAAACTTAGAGATTCATCACACAGTGATCATAAAGACTCCTTGGTCTTAGATTATAATGAAAAGTTACGATATGTGAGTATGCTCATGATAGTATTTAAGTAAAATAATGAAGAAGAAAAGAAGAGGGAAAGGGATGACATTAGGGATTGAGGATCGACAAAAATGGGAGATTGAATTGGGATTTATTACCGAAAATCAAATATATTTTCAATATATTTGATTTTCCAAAAATAAATCCCTAAAATATCTCTTATTTATCTTAGTATAATTATTAATTATAATTCATATTAAGAATGAGCTTAAATCCCACTTAGTTAAAGTTTAATTAAACCCATTTAAATTGGGTTCCAATTAAACGGTTTAGGTAGACCGATCCAATTCCTTTAATCTGATTTCCTCAACCATCTGGTTATAAACCTAGGCCGGAAATCAATCGGTTCGCTTTCAATTTGATTAAATTGAAAGGCGAATTCTCCCAATCTTCAAACTTCTCGTATACTGACTTGTCCAAGTCTCTTTTGCTATACCTTTCTTAAAGTGTGTGACCTTCTATGCTCACGACCCGTTGGCAGACTGACAAAATTACCATTTTTTCCTTTTCCATCATAAGTGGCCACTAGCAAAACATTATGATTACCCAACGTCCGTGAATATCGATGATTCGATTTAATCTCTTATCGTACATGTCACTATCCTTTTATCATACCGATATCTAGATTGATGAAAGGCATAGAACTGTCATCCTAATTTATCAATCACTGTTTCTTGATATCTTAGATGATTGAAAACTGATACTAAGTATCTCTTGGATGGCCATGCTATTTCTTCAGTCATACTCATCAAGTGGCATAAACATATATCTTTCCCATACTGGAGTATGAGTTATAAATCCCTCAGCCGTCTTTTGAGTTCACTCATGTAATTCATAACTAAGCCAATCAGAGCCCTTATGGCTAGCATTTTACAGATAAAGTTAGACTAGGTCAAACTTAGAGATTCATCACACAGTGATCACAAAGATTCCTTGGTCTTAGGATTTAATGACAAGCTACGATATGTGAGTATGCTCATGACAGTATCTATGTTGCATACTGACCATCAGGTCGTCCAATATCATACCCCTTGATGATATCTATAATCTAACTCCAACAATCTCCCACTTTCCCCTAGTTACAATCTAAGTTCCAATCTACTACCATAGACCTCACATGTTCCTCATGCTTAGGTTGCGGCTGAGCCTTTGTCAAGGGATCGACCATATTATCATCAGTCGAATCGTGCTTAATCTCCACATCACCTCTATCTCTGATAACTCTGATGAGGTGATATCTACTGAGTATATGTTTAGATCTGTTGTGGAATCTGGGCTCTTGAGCAATAGCTACGGCCCCGTCTTGTCACACAACAAGCTCATCAGATCAGACTTTCACGGCATTACATCTAATATGGTTAGAAAGCTTCTAATCCATATGGCCCCTTTAGCTGGTTTCCCAGCAACTATATACTCAGCCTTCGTTTCCAAAATCAAGAATAGTGGCTAGCCTGAAATCATTCCTGCTTATAAGCACCACTAAAACCCCACACATATCTTGACTATGATCTAACAGATCATTTTCGGTCTAGATAATATCCTCAGTGCCTCTGAAGTACATGAGGGTATTATAAACCGCTGTCCAGTGAAGCTCACCGGGGTTAATTTGTAACTTCCTGGTATAAGATAGGGCAAAACAAGACATCCGGTCTTGTGCATGTCATGAAACATGTGATTGATCCATTATACTAAGTATATGGCATCAACTTGTTCAACTTATCAGTGTCATAGGACACTGATTCTTTTTTACCAGCTTATCAGTGTCATAGGACACTGTTTCTGCTGAGTCGTTTGTGTCATGTAGCGTGAATCCTTTCTTGTAACTGTGCATTGAGAACCATCACACTCCCACTAGCCTTCTTGTGTATACAATGTTCCAATCTCTGAGAAGCCTGCTTTAATCCATAAATGGACTTCTGCAACTTGAAATCTTTCCAATAATCTTTTGCAAAAGAATTTTAGATTGATTTCATCATCCATGTATGTCTTGACATTAAAGACTTACTTACAACCAATGGCTTTTACACACATTGGTTGGATTAACCAAGTTTCCAACTTAATTACCCTACATGGATTGGTTTTCTTCTCTTATGGCTCCCTAGCCATTTCTCAGAGTTGGTAATGTTCGTTCCCTCTTGAAAGGTTGGTGGATTATTGAAATCCACAACGATCATGTCATTACTCTCAGACACCATGAATCTGTATCTGATGGGTACCTAACATGGTCTTTCAGACTTATTCGACTTGTAGGAATAATCACTTGAATTGTATGATTCTCTTATTCAGCTGATCAGGCTCCACCAAACTTCATAGTGTCTAAGTGAGGTGCCTGAATTTCTTCAAGATGCACATTACTCCCACTCGCCTTTTTGGAAATTAAATCCCATTTCCAAGAGACACTACCTCGAGCAACAATACTTTGTTCTCGTTTTGTTTTTGGAATCTGTATCTCTTAGTTTCCTAAGGATACTCTATGAAGATATTCTCATCTGATTCGGATGCAAACTACCTTGCCATCCCAATCCACTAGGAAAAAACCCATGCTGGGGTATTTCCTCTACCATGTCTAACTATGGTTTAGTTATTGTCTGGATACTACGTGAAGGCGCACGCATCCACAAAAACTTACCATCTCATCCAGCTCGCCTCCCAATTAATACTACGTGAAGGCGCAGGCATCCATGGTTACCGGAAAGTAAACGAGTGTCATATGGTCATACCGGAATGTTCCCATACCAAATTAGACTATGGTTCAGTTCTTATTTGGCTACTACGCGAAGGTACACGCATCCAAATAAAATTGACCATCTCATCTAACCTACATCCCCATGAATGCTATACGTAGGCGCACCCACTCACGGGTCGGAGAATCTAGATGAGTGTCAAATGGTATACAATTCCTTGTCTTCATTGGAGCCTTATTCATCCTGAATATAGCTGACCCTAGAGCACAAAATCTGAATAAGATTGTGTGAACCACTAGGTTCTTCATGGAACGAACCACATCTTCTTGGGTTTGATTGTTGCGTTCAGACACGCCATTAAAATGGGGTTCTAAGCAGAGTCTGCCATGACTGGATCTCAGAATCCCCAAGATGATTGATTTCGACTTGGCTAGGTATTTAGCCATTCAGATTTAATCCAAATGCTTTTAACACTTATTTCAATGTTGACTGTTCTGGCCTAGTAAACTTAGGGATCCCAACACACCGGAATGTATTAGACCCTACAGTTCACTTGCTCTTCACCTCTACTTGTAAGGAGTGTATCTGTCATTTTACCCACTAAACAAGCTTTGCATCATCAAATTGAATTGAATTCAATTGGACTTATAAGTCCACCCTCATAAAGTGTTGATATGTGCTTCTTATATATCCTTTAAACAAGCTTCACATCATCAAATTGACTTGAATTCAATTGGACTTAAAGGTCCACACTCATAAAGTGTTGATGTGCGCTTCTTATTTCTGTGGTCTAAACAACGATGCCAGATTCAAATCTGGTTCGAACCATCCGGTTCAGCCGTTTCCCATTTATGTTACAGATTGATCTTTCATTAGTATCAACTACGCCTTACACATAGTGACTACTAACTTTCTGGAGTACTTGCATAATAAATGTCATTTCGGTCGATACCAGAAATGCCATTAATAAACAGCAGGATATCATCTTGTTTAACAAGAACCGGAATCATGTTCCTGATAAAACCAGGTACATGTAGACAATTATCATATGCCACGACTAAGCCCTTTATGCATAGTCAACTCGATGATCTGTACAACAACTCCAACTAGGATTGCTTACTTGTAGAATCATCTCTCACTCGATCAATTTTCTTCTACTTATGAAATCCTACACATTGAATGTGTCATGTAGTATTCCATACTCATGATTCAGAAGTAGAATAGCTTGTAACATAAGTTCTTGAGAAGTGTGGATCCTCCACATTCTCCCTCAACTCATCTTGTTGTCTCATATAGTCCTTTTTCTTATGACCACCTTATCTGAAGAAACCAGAAGACATCCACGCTTAGCCTTGGTCTTTTCGACCATGGATGTCTCTCAATGTTCTTCAACCTTGCTCAAGGCTCTCACCCTTGTTAGCATCAGCTTTCTCAAAGCTTATGCCAGCTTTCTTAAAGCTTATCCCTTTGTTGACCTCTGGAACATCTGAATCTAGTTCTGAATGTTCCTCTCAAAAGTTTGAAGCATTCCATGCAACTCTGAGATGGTCAATTTCATGTTACATATGCTTAGATCATTAAAATGATCTCATCATACAACATAAAATTATGACTTATGGAATTTTCTGCTTACAATCGCAGGAGTGCAAATCATTGATTAAAGAGAATCTTTCGATTCTTGCTTTCTCATAGAGATGTCTAATCAGTCCATTTGCATCCATAATCATCTGCTGCCCTTAGAGATTCCATCTTTCTGCAACCCAGCTTTCATAATCCTCATTATTCATGAAAGAGATCACCATGGGTTCCTAACGTTAAATTTCATGCAGCGGATACATATGTAACCATGGTGATCGAAACAAGACGAAGATCTTAATGAAAAATTCAGCATGTTCTTAACCTTTTTCAAATCTGAAAGTTACCTTTATAAATCGATGAAAACACAATGTAGTGTTTCTCTATTGAGTCCACACAAGCACAACAACCAAAACTGGTTTTCTCTCACACTTTTGCTATGACTGTATTTTGAGAATTTTGACAAAATAATAATGGAGAAAGAGGGAGAGAGGTTCGGCCAAGAGGGAGAGAGAATGAGGGGGTGGTTGCCAAAATAGTTAGAGAAAAATAAGGGAGATATTTTGCAATTTAATTTGAAATTAAAACTAAAAATCTTAATTGAGTTTCAAATCAATTAATTGCATATCTTACCCTCTTAAACTCCTATTTACACTTTTCCCCATTCATCACTTAAATTCCTAAATGGGCTTTAAGCCCGTTAAACTAAAACCCAAATTAAACCCATTAAATTGAGTTCTAATTTCGGTTTAATTTCCTCGAATTGATTTCTTCAACCGTCTGGTTAAAACCTTAGGCCAGATAACCACCGAATCGTTTTCAATGTGACTACATTGAAAATCTGATTCTCCCAATTTCCATCCATAATTATTTGTCATGTATCGTGCTTAATGCGTGTGACCCTCTAGGCTCACGAACGGTTGGCAGACTGGTAAAATTACTATTTTACCCTTTCCATCATAAGTGGTCTCTAGCAAGACATTATGATTACCCAACGTTCGTGATTATCGATTGTTCGACTTAACCTGTTATCGTACATGTCAATGTCCTTTTATCAAACCGATATCCAGATTGATCAATAGGCATAGAATGGTCATCCTAACTTATCAATCACTATTTCTTGATATCTGAGATGACTGAAAACTGATACTAAGGTATCACCTGCACGGCCGTGCTATTCCTTCAGCCATACTCATCAAGTGGCCTAAACGGATATCTTTCTCATACTGAAGTATGAGTGATAAATCCCTCAGACGCCTTTCGAGTTCACTAATGTAATAAATATCCAAGCCAATCGCAGCCGTTATAGTTACCGTTTTACAGATAACGTTAGACTAGGTCAAACTTAGGTATTCATTACGTAGTGTACACAAAGACTCCTTGGTCTTAGGATATAATGACAAGCTACGATATGTGAGTATCTCATGACTGGATCTATGCAGCATACTCACAATCGGGTTGTCCGATATCATCGACCTGATGGTATCTATGATATAACTCCGGAACGCACTTTGCCATGATCAGTAGAGCATGATCCCAAGGAGTTAGTCTCATACTGATCGCTTCAGAAGAAGCTTAGCTGATCAGGGACTTTATCGAATGCAATTCTTTCTGATCTATAGTTCTACTATAAGTGGTTACACACATTATGACATAGATAAAATTACATTAGATATTTTTATTACAACACATTAGTAATATTATGCCTTTTATTATGTAGAAGAATGATGTCCGTTACAATATAGATTAAGGAATTACATTGGACTAGGGCACAATCCTAACAATTCAGAGTGTTAGAGTGCTTCTTGAATGTAACTCTAAGAGCTCTAGTGGAGTTCGTAGCTGATTCAAAGGGATAGGTTGGTCAAGAAAAATTTATTTTTCTTACATTTGAGATGAAGGAATTATTTGAGGGTTCCAATCATATAATTTCATGCCCATACAAGAAATTAACCTCAAATATCCGAATTAAATTGGATCTTGCATGATCATGAATTGATCACGAGATCTTAGACTAGAATAAAACTTTAAGTTTACCTTGATTCAAAATCTCTCTGTTACTAAATAATATTTAGTAACCTCTAAAGAACGTCCACACAGGAAGAGCAATCCAGGGATACTCACAACGATCCTTACTAGAAGATCGAAGCAAGAAAAACGGACGGAGAGAGGGGGAGGGAGGTGGCCGGCGGCTAGGAGAGAGAAAAAGAGGAGCTAGGGTTTTGGAAAATAATTCCCTTAATTTTCAAATCTGAAAATTACCCTTTTATAACCCTTATTTGGACTTTAATTAATTAAAGGCCTTAATGGGCTTAAAGCCCAAAACTTTTAATTAATTATGTAAAGAAGCCCATTCTGGCTAGGCCCAGTTTAGCTAATTTAATTAAATCTATTTAATTAGATTATAATTAATTAGTCCTGCTAAACCGTTCTTGATTTCCGGTTTAATCCTAAACCGAAATCGGTCTAATCCGGTTTAATCCAAAACCGGATTTTGTCTCTCTCATGATTCCTCCATATGATTCCATCCGTTTTACTCAACCTTTAGTGTGTGACCCTCTAGGCTCACGACACGTCGGCAGACTGGTAAAATTACCATTTTACCCTTTTCATCATGAGTGGCCTCTAGCAAGACATCATGATTACCCAACACCTGTGATTATCAAGATTTCGACTTAACCTTGTCGTACATGATTCTATCCTTTTATCCTCTTGATATCTTTGACAACCACGAGGCATAGACAAGTCATCCTCGTTCTATTGTCCTGTTTCTTGATTCTGAGTTAACTGAATTATAACTGATACTACGTATCGACTGCATGGTCATGCTATTGTATTTCAGTCGTACTCATCAAGTGGCCTAAACTGATATCTGCTCACACGTCCGTATGAGGGATAAATCCTTCAGCGATCCATTGAGTCAACTTATGTAACTTGTGATCGAGCCAATCGCAGTCGTTATTGTAACCCTTTTACAGGAGACGTTAGACTGAGTCAAACTCGTCACTCATTACATATTGACCTCAAAGGTTCTTCTGTCTGAGGATGTGATTTCATGCGCCGACATCTGAGTATGTTCATGACTGTGTCTATGTAACATACTCACGATCGGGTCGTCCTATATCACCCCTGACTGGTGATACCATGAACTAACTCTGGCCCCCTTCTGGCCATGATCAGTAGAGCGTGATCATTTAGAGTTAGCCTCATACTGATCGCTTCTTATGAAGCTATTCTGATCGGGGACTGCTAAAGTAAGATTTTATCTGATCTGTAGATCTACTATTATGTGTTGACACATCAATGATATAAATTAAATCATACTTAAGATATTACTACAACACTTAGTAATATGAATGCCGATTTTATTTCAACTAATAATCTTTATTACATGATTAGATTGAAAATACATTGTGCTAGGGCACAAAAACCCAACAGTCTCCCACTTTCCCTAGACCCAATTGGTATTCCAATCTAAACCCATTCCCCTGACATGTTCCTCATGCTTAGGCTGCGGCAGTGCATTAGTTAAGGGGTCAGCTAGATTATCATGCGTTGAAACATAGCTTAGCTCTACTTCGCCTTTATCAACCATCTCTCTGATGATATGATACTTTCTCTCGACGTGCTTGGTCCGGTTGTGAAATCTGGGCTCTCTAGCAAGTGCTACGGCCCCCGTGTTGTCACACCTTAAGCTCACGGGATCAGACGTTCGCGGCAGTACATCTAATCCTCTCAAGAAGCTCCTGACCCACACCGCTTCCTTTGCTGCTTCTGACGCAGCTATGTATTCCGCCACCGTGGTGGAGTCGGCTATTGTCGCTTCCATAAAGCTTTTCCAACTGAAAGCTCCCCCATTCAACATGAACACCTACCCGCCTTGAGACTTAAAGTCATATGGGTCTGTCTGAAAACTAGCATCAACATATCCAGTGACGCTTAGTTCTCCTTCTATCCCGCCATACACTAAGAAGGCGTCCTTTGTTCTCCTCAGATACTAGAGGATACACTTGACGGCAGTCCAGTGATCTTGGCCTAGGTTAGACTTAAATCTGCTGGCACAGCTGAGGGCAAGCGATACGTCAGGCCTCATACGGGATTCCACTGCCGAGGCATACGGGATTCCATTCATTTTCTTAAGCTCATCATGTGTTTTAGGACACTGTTTCTTGAGCTTGATGCCATGTCTTACCGGGAGGTTCCCTTTCTTAGAGTCAAGCATTGAGAATCTTCTCAACACTTTATCTATATAGGTGCTCTAACTTAGACCTAAAATTCTCTTGGATTGATCTCTATAGATCCTGATCCCTAGAATGTAAGCGGCCTCTCCTAAGTCCTTCATGGAGAAACACTTCCCTAACCAAGCTTTGGTCTCAAGCAAGGTTGGGACGTTATTTCCCATGATCAGTATATCGTCGACATACAGCACCAGGAACACTATGTTACTCCCACTGCTCTTCTTGTAGATACAGGGTTCATCTTGATTTCTGATGAACCCGAACTCTTTTACGGCTTCATCGAACCGTAAGTTCCAACTCCTGAAAGCTTGCTTCAACCCATAAATGGATCGTTGCAGCTTACAAACTTTTTCGGGATGTTCTGAATCGACAAAACCTTCTGGGTGGGTCATATAGACATCCTCCTGCAAATTCCCTTTAAGGAATGTAGTTTTGACTTCCATTTGCCATATCTCGTAATCGAAATATGCTGCAATGGCTAACATCATCCGAATTGACTTAATCATAGCTACTGGCGAAAAAGTCTCATCATAGTCCATGCCTTGGACTTGACGATAACCTTTTGCAACTAGTCTTGCTTTGTAAGTTTGAGGCTTTCCGTCCATATCTGTCTTTAACTTAAATATCCACTTGCAACCTATGGGTTTTATCCCAGGTGTGTTGTCTACTAAGTTCCAGACCTGATTGTCTTTCATGGACTTCATTTCCTCATCCATGGCGTTTTGCCATTCTTTTGAGTTGGGACTGACCAAGGCTTGCTGAACTGTTGCGGGATCATCCTTATCTACAACTATCAAGTCATTACTCTCTCTGGCTAAGAAGCCATATCTGACTGGGTTTTGATTGATAGCATTTGTGCCCTAGTCCAATTGGTATTAGCCTGTAAACGTCTATGTACAAATATCATCGTTTGTAATGTATAAATATAAACGGCTTTATATTACTTATGTGTTGAAGTAATATGTTAAGCATGATCTGATTTATGACCACTAAAGTAGTAGAACCATAAATCTGTACGGATCACACTTAACGAGTCCCTGGTCAACCTATGCTTCCTTAAAAGCGACCAGTATGAGGATGGTTCTTAATGACGTAGTTCTACTTGTCATAAGGATGTGGGATCCTGGAACCATATCATAGATATCATGAGGTGATTGATATCGGACGACCCGCATTGAATAGTGTTTTCATAGATTAAGCCATAAACATATTCAGATGCGATAGTTTGTCACGACGTCCTTAGACTAAGGAGTCTTTGTGATCACTATGCAATGAACGTATGGCTTTAACTTGCGCCAAACGCTTTCTGTAAAAGGATTGCTATAAAGGGCATGATTGGGTGGCGGAACGGGTTGCATGAGTGACACGAAAGACGGCTAAGGGATTTATCCCTCATACTACGGTATGGGAAAGATATCTGTTAGAAGGCCTCTTGATGGAGACTGACTGAAAGAAAAAGCATGGCCATGCAAATGATACGGGTTATCATTTCTCAGTCATCTCGCTTATCAAGTAACAATGATTGATTGAACAAGGGAGACGACTCTATGCCTTGAGATCAATCGGGATATCTAGAGATAAAAGGATGGTGACTTGTACGCACAAAGGTTAAGTCGAATTATCGATCATCGTGCACCTTGGGTAATCATAATGTTTTACTAGAGACCACTTATGATGGATCGGGCAAGAGCGAGTCTTGCGCTGATCTGCCAACGGTGGCATGAGCCTAGAGGGTCACACACATACAAGACGGATAACTTGAGACAAGGAAACATGGATGTTTCTTAAGGAGAAGTATATGGACAAAACTGGAGGTTTTGTGCCATAGGTTCGGTTTGAGAGAATAATTAGCGAATCGAGAAAAATTGAGTTTTTCGTTGATATCGCGTCAGACTTTGTTTGATGAGTAACGACAAAAGGTCGGGCAACTTTTGGACGCGGCATGAGACAACACGGGAGGGCCCATTGGGCTCGGCCCATGAAGCCTCATGGCCGGCCCATTAAGGGCCCAATAAGGCCATATGGCCGGCCCACTTGGTGGGGCCATTGTGGGGGCCACACAATGCCATGCTTAGTTGGTTATTGTGGATTAAGAGGTGAGTGATTTAAGGGGTATGGGTTAAAGCACCTTTAAGCCCATACCAATCACTTTTAACCCATACTTGTGAGTTGGATGATGAATTATAATGCAAGACTTTAATTCATTAAGTCACAAAACACACAAAAATCCTCTCTCTCTCTCTCTCATTGTGGCCGGCCACCCCTCTCCTCTTCATCATCTTGATCTCTTGTTCTTCATTTAATTGTTCTAGTAGGCAATTAAGTGAAGGATCTTGAAGATCATCCTCTTGGTGTGGACTAGCTTTAGAGAAGAAGATCCGAACGTTCTTCTTTATCGATTCAAACAAGACTTAAAGGTAAACATCTTGTGGAATAGATTTTGCTTTGGGATTTAATGGTTTAAATGTTCTTGGACAAGGTTTGGAGTAGATTATCTTTTATTGCTTCCGCTATCTCGACGATCTAGAACGCTCCAAAACCCTACATTGATGAGATCTTTCAGACCTCCTTGGTCCCACAGGAGTTTCTGTTGGAATAGGAATTGGATCATTGACTTCATCGGATACCTCTATATCCTTTGTAGGCTGTTCTGTGTCTTCTCGAATTTCTTCAAGAAGCACAAGACTCCCACTAGGTTTCTTGGATAAGAATTCTCTTTTCAAGAAAAACCCACCTCGAGCAATAAAGACTTTGTTCTCTTTGGGTTTGTAGGTTTAGTACCCCATGGTTCCTTTGGGGTACCCTACAAAGACACACTTATCTGCCTTGGGTTCGAGTTTATCACCATACAACCGCTTGACGTAAACATCGCACCCCCAGATTTCGAGGAAAGACAACTTGGGAGTTTTCCCTTGCCAAACCTCAAATGGAGTGGTCTCCACTGCCTTTGTAGGTGCCCGATTCAAAATGAATGCGACCGTTTCTAGGGCATGGCCCCAGAACGATATTGGAAGGTCGGCATAACTCATCATGGAATGAACCATGTCTAGCAGGGTTCTGTTCCTCCGTTCGGAAACACCATTCAACTGAGGAATTCCTGGTGAAGTTAATTCTGAGAGTATACCGTTATCCCTTAGGTGACTGAGAAATTCCTGATCTAAGTACTCGCCACCTCGATCGGAACGAAGTGCCTTTATACTTTTACCAAGCTGGTTCTGTACTTCATTATAGAATTCCTTGAATTTATCAAAGGATTCCGACTTATGTCTCATTAAATAGACATACCCATACCTACTGAAATCGTCGGTAAAGGGTATGAAGTATCTAAAACCTCCCCTGGCTTGTGTACTCATGGGCCCACATACGTCTGAATGTATTTGGCCCAGGAGATCACTCGCCCTTTCACCTAAGTCGGCAAAAGGCGCCTTTGTCATCTTGCCCATAATGCAAGATTCGCATCTCTCGATTGGTGTGAATTCAAACGGGCTTAATAGCCCTCACTTATGAAGTGTCGAGACGCGTTTCTCGCCTATGTGGCCTAGACGACAGTGCCACATCACTGTCTGGTTTAAGTCATCCGACTTTAACCTCTTATTTACGTTATAGTTTGAACTGTAGTTAGTGTTGTTAATATTTAAAATATATAATCCACCAACCATAGATGTAGTGCCATAAACGATATTATTTCTTGATAAAGTAAATAAGCCATTGTCTATGACAAATACAAAACCAAGTTTGTCCAAACTGGACACTGAAATAATATTCCTACTAAATGTAGGTACACATAGTACATCGTCCAAAACTAAAATAAGCCCTGTGGGCATCCTAAGACTAACAGAACCGACAGCCGTCGTTGACACCGAACTGTTGTCTCCGACTCTCAGATCCCGCTCGCCTTTCCCAAAGAGCTTCTTACTTTCCAGATCCTGCAGATTCACACAAATGTGAGTTTCTGCTCCGGTATCAACTACCCATGTGTCTGAGAAAGTAACGTTGGGATTATACTCAACAACGTAAATACCTGATCCAGGTCCTGAAGGGTGTCTTCCCTTCTGCAAGCTCTTCACATAATCCTTGTGCTGCCTGCAATCCTTCTTCCAATGGCCTGGCTGCTGGTAGTAGTAACAGACTACCTCTGAGTTCGAAGTGCTCCCTTCGGTTCTAGGAACCGCTTGGATCCTCGGACCTCTAGGTGCCCTTATGTTCCCAGCTAAGTGCATTGGCGTCTTACCCTTACCTGACACTGCTGGTGCCTTGCCCTTGTTGGAGTGTCCTGGCGACTTTGCCAGTAGGTTTGCCAGCTCTTTTGAAGCTAACACCCTTATTGACCATCAGAACCTCAGGGGTCTTGCCCTTGAGATTTTTCTCTGCTGTCACCAACATTCCATGCAGTTCCTTGATGGTTTTTTCCATATTATGAAGATTGTAATTTGTGATCACATCTCCATAAACCTTTGGAAGAGACATCAGGACTATGTCTGATTTCAGCTGCTCTGTGAATTTATGACCTAGACTGGCCAAGCGATCAAAGAGCCGCTTCATCTTTAGGACATGTGGGTTCACTGCCTCACCAGCATTCAGCCTGCTATAAAACAACTCCCTAAGAGTGTCGTATCTTTCGACACGAGCATTCTTCTGGTAGTATATTTTAATTTCCTCCATCATCTCTTGGGGATCTCCCATGAGATACATGAACTGGTCCTGGGTGTCATTTTCCATGGACCCGACCATGAGGATACCAACATCTTGTCGATCCTTTATATACTTGTCATAAGCGTTCTTATCGGCTTCACTGGCATTATCTGCAGGCTCTGTTAAAGGCGTGTCTGTAAGGATATACTCCTGTCTGTCATACTGAAGGGCAAGCTTCAGGTTCCTCTCCCAAACCAGGAAGTTGGTCCCCGTCAGCCTATCATTCGACAGAAGAGACTTTAAGGCTTCACTACCAGAACGTGTTGATTTGGGTTGCGACGGTGCCATTAATTCGATCAGATTCTTAATTAAGTTGAAGTAAGAGATACTTGATTTTGAACAATTATGATTCTTGTGTCTGAATCTAAACCAAGATCTCCGCATACCCAAAACTGAAGTGAGTTAATCTCATCTCCCCAGTTTTGGACATTGGAGTAGGACAGTCCAGTCCTTTCACAATTCCATGTGATTCTTGGCTAGGGCTTATACATTGTATGTATACGGCATTGCCCTATATCTGATACCCTTGCTCAGATCATCTGAGAATTGCAGCCAAGTCAACCAATTTTCAACGCATGGTCCAATCTGCATGGCTACTACGCTAATGCGCACGCACCCATGCAAACTAGTCCATCTTCTATTAGAACCCATTCTCATGGATCCACGTTAATCGTATCCACCCATGAGTCCGAGAACTAATCGAAGTGATGAAAAGTGGGCGGTATCTAGCTTGACTTGAAATTATTTGCCTTTTAAATATTCATTATCACTGATCATAATTTGATCTTAATTTGAATTTATCATCTACAAATCCATGTAGAGGTAATTTCAATTCCGGTTTACATGTGCGTGATTAACTAATTATTATTAATCTTTGCTGTAGGGTTTTGGAGCGTTCTAGATCATCGAGATAGCGGAAGCGTTTAACAAAATCTACTCCAAACCTTGTCCAAGAACATAAACCGTTAAATCCCAAGGTAAAATCTATTCCACAAGATGTTTACCTTTAAGTCTTTGTTGAATCGATAAAGAAGAACTTTCGGATCTTCTTCTCTAAAGCAAGTCCACACCAAGGGGATGATCTTGAAGATCCTTCACTTAATTGCCTACTAGAACAATTAAATGAAGAACAAGAGAGCAAGATGAGAGGAGAGAGCAAGGGTGGCTGGCCACTAGAGAGAGAGAGGGCTTTTTGAGAGTTGTGTGATTATTTTGTGTAATGAATCAATATTAGATATTTACTTTCATCATCCAACTCATAAGCATGGGTCAAAAGTGATTGGTATGGGCTTAAAGTGTCATCACCCATACCCCTTAAATCACTCACCTCTTAATCCACAATCACCAACCAAGCATGGTGTTGTGTGGCCCCCACTCTTTGACTCACCAATGTGGGCCGGCCATATGAGGCTTATTGGGCCCATAATGGGCCTTTTTTTGGGCCGGTCACGTGACCTCATGGGCCGAGCCCATGTGCTTTTGTGCCGTGTCCAAAAGTTTGCCCGACCATTTTTGTCGTTACTTATCAAACAAAGTCCAACGCGACATCGACGAAAAAACTCAATTTTCTCGATTCGCTAATTATTCTCTCAATCCGAACCCATGGCCCAAACCTTCAGTTTTGTCCATGCATAGCTCCTCAAGAAACGTTAAGGTTTCCTTGTCTCAAGTTATCCGTCTTGAATGTGTGTGACCCTTCAGGCTCATCCCACCGTTGGCAGATCGGCGCAAAAGATCGCTCTTGCCCGATCCATCATAAGGGGCCTCTAGTAAGACGTTATGATTATCCAAGGTCCATGACGATCGATGATTCGACTTAACCTTGCGCGTACAAGTCACTATCCTATTATCTCTAGATATCCCGATTGATCACAAGGCATAGAGTCGTCACCCTTGTTTAATCAATCATTGTTACTTGATATGTGAGATGGCTGAGAACTGATAACCCGTATCACCGGCATGGCCATGCTCTTACTCTCAATCAGTCTCGATAAAGAGGCCTTTAACGGATATCTTTCCCATGCCGTAGTATGAGGGATAAATCCCTTAGCCGTCTTTCGTGTCACTCATGCAACCCGTTCCGCCACCCAATCATGCCCGTTATTGCAATCCTGTTACGGAAAGCGTTAGGCGCAAGTTAAAGCCGCACGTACATTGCATAGCTATCACAAAGACTCCTTGGTCTAAGGATATCGTGACAAGCTATCGCATTTGAATATGTTCATGGCTTAATCTATGAAAACACTATTCAAAGCGGGTCGTCCGATATCAATCACCTCATGATATCTATGATATGATTCCGGGATCCCTCATCCCTATGACAAGTAAAACTACGTCATTGAGAATCATCCTCATACTGGTCGCTTCTATGGAAGCATATATTGACCAGGGACTCGTTAAGTGTGATCCGTACAGATTTATGGTTCTACTACTTTAGTGGTCATAAATCAGATCATGCTTAACATATTACTTTAACACATAAGTAATACAAAGCCGTTTTATATATATTACAAACGATGATAATGTACATAGACGTTTACAGGCTATTAGCAATTGGATTATGGCACAAAATGCTATCATTTACACATGTGGGTGATGATCTAATTAACATGAACTTATGAAAATTAAATCACACATTCAACCATACATCTATAAACATAAATGTAAATTTGTTTTAGCTAGCTCGCTAACCCTACTGGAATAAACTAGAATCTATACTAGGTCTTGTCTTTCCTCATTTTCCTGGACTCCCACTGGCTCCACGCCTCCTCGGGATTACCGTCGTTCTCTTCGGTTCTTCTCGTCTTGGGACTTCGTAATTACATTTAATTTAAATAAAATAAATGATGTGACATGCAGGTCACTAATAAATTACAACCCATAAGCAACTCGCAGGTTGCAAACCGAAATTAAATTCTAAATTCGAGCTAACTTAGCAATCATGTTGCAAACACCGTGTTATCAAACCATCATGTTATCAAACAAGCATGTTATCAAGCAAGCATATTAATTCCAATTTTATCTTGATTTAAATCATAAAATACAGTTTATCGAAACTGTTTTCTTGAACCGGTTAATTTCTGAATTAAATCGGTTCACGCGTTGGTTTATCGAAATCGAACCGGTCTGAAATTTTAATTAATAATTGCTGAAAAAATCTGGATTTTTTCTGGGTCGGATCTGACCCGAATCCAATTGGTTTGACCGAACCAAAATTTACCCGAGGGCCAATTAGGGTTCGACCAAAACCCTAGCCGCCAGGGCTGGCCGAGGCGGGCCGCCTTGCCAGATCTGGCCATGGGCAGATATGGTCGGCCTTCCCGTTCCGGCCGATCGGCCTTCCCGTTCCGGCCGATCGGCCCGTGGCGCTACCGGGGTTACCCTCTCGGCTAGCCTCGGCCTCCCACGGGTCTCGATCCTGATCTTACTCGATCAATTAATATTTTTCAACAACATTAAAAAATTCCAGCAATTAATTCATTAACCAAAACATATAATTTGCAATTTTTCCAATTCACAATACGAATTAAATCGCAAAATTAATTCTAGCCAATCATGCTCGAATACAAAATCATGCATAACCAACCTCTGATACCACTGAAGGAATTATTTGAGGGTTCCAATCATATAATTTCATGCCCATACAAGAAATTAACCTCAAATATCCTAATTAAATTGGATCTTGCATGATCATGAATTGATCACGAGATCTTAGACTAGAATAAAACTTTAAGTTTACCTTGATTCAAAATCTCTCTGTTACTAAATAATATTTAGTAACCTCTAAAGAACGTCCACACAGGAAGAGCAATCCGGGGATATTCACAACGATCCTTACTAGAAGATCGAAGCAAGAAAAACGGACGGAGAGAGGGGGAGGGAGGTGGCCGGCGGCTAGGAGAGAGAAAAAGGGGAGCTAGGGTTTTGGAAAATAATTCCCTTAATTTTCAGATCTGAAAATTACCCTTTTATAACCCTTATTTGGACTTTAATTAATTAAAGGCCTTAATGGGCTTAAAGCCCAAAGCTTTTAATTAATTATGTAGAGAAGCCCACTCTGGCCTAGCCCGTTCTGGCTAGGCCCAGTTTAACTAATTTAATTATATATATTTAATTAGATTATAATTAATTAGTCATGCTAAACCGTTCTTGATTTTTGGTTTAATCCTAAACCGAAATCGGTCTAATCTGGTTTAATCCAAAACCGGATTTTGTCTCTCTCATGGTTCCTCCATATAATTCCATCCATTTTACTCAATCTTTAGTGTGTGACCCTCTAGGCTCACGACACGTCGGCGGACTGGTAAAATTACCATTTTACCCTTTCTATCATGAGTGGCCTCTAGCAAGACATCATGATTACCCAACGCTTGTGATTATCGAGATTTCGACTTAACCTTGTCGTACATGAATCTATCCTTTTATCCTCTTGATATCTTTGACAATCACGAGGCATAGACAAGTCATCCTCGTTCTATTGTCATGTTTCTTGATATCAGTCATACTCATCAAGTGGCCTAAACTGATATCCTCTTGATATCAGTCGTACTCATCAAGTGGCCTAAACTGGTATCTGCTCACATGTCCGTATGAGGGATAAATCCTTCAGTGATCCATTTAGTCAACTTATGTAACTTGTGATTGAGCCAATCACAGTCGTTACTGTAACCCTTTTACAAGAGACGTTAGACTGAGTCAAACTCGTCACTCATCACATATTGACCTCAATGGTCTTTTTGTCTGAGGATGTGATTTCATGCGCCGACATATGAGTATGTTCATGACTGTGTCTATGTAACATACTCACGATCCAGGTCGTCCTATATCACCCCTGACTAGTGATACTATGACCTAACTCTGGCCCCCTTCTTGCCATGATCAGTAGAGCGTGATCATTTAGAGTTAGCCTTATACCGATCGCTTCTTATGAAGCTATTCTGATCGGGGACTGCTTAAGTAAGACTTTATCTGATCTGTAGATCTACTATTATGTGTTGACACATCAATGATACAAATCAAATCATACTTAAGATATTACTACAACGGAGGCGCACGCATCCACATAGAGCGGCGCAACTCATCCAGACTTCTCCTGCATGAATGTTACGTAGAGGCGTACCGACATCCATAGGCTCAAAGTCCATTTGAGTGTCCAAACTTGAATGGTATCGAGCTTCACTTCTAATTATTTGCGAAGAAGTGAATTAAATCTGTGTGATTCTATATCGATACAATCTTAACTGGAATCATCAATTGCAAGTATGTGATCAATTGCAAGTATGCAAAGATGATTCCTTAACCAATTTCATATAAGTCTGATTAAATTCCGGTTTTAATCTTCGCATGTGGGTGATAGATAAACATACATAAACTAATGCATATAAAACTATCCAAACATTCATACATTCACAATATATAAATGCAAATAGAACATGTATAACTAAACCCATCCTAAGGATCATAGCAAAACTGATCCTAAAGACTAGGTCTTTAAGATCCAGGCTTTCTCCATACTCGTGGACTCCCAATGGCTTCGAGTCCCCTCTAGCCTTCGAATCTCCCTCTTGACTTGTATCTTGCGTCAGTCTTTGTAATTACATATTTAAAATAAATAAATAAATACAAATAATCATGACATGCAGGTTGTATTTATCACAACCCAAAACTTAGCAATTCGCAGGTTGCAAAACTGAAATTAAAATCAGGTTGTAAGATGGCTTAGCTATACATCATGTGGAAAATAATATGTTGTCAAAGATCATGTGATCATACATCATGCTTATCAAACAACAAATTAATTCCAAAATTTATCTTTCTTAAGTGTGGAAAAAATTTCCGGTTTATCGAAACCAGACGGTTTAAATTAATTAATTGAAATTGAATTGGTTCACCCTTGTTTATCGAAACCAAACTGGATCTGAAAATTAAAATTTTAGGGTTTAAAATTTACTCGCAAACCGTCAAGATTTAGACCGGTTCAAGCCCGAGACTGGTCGAACCAAACCAACCTGACTTAGGTCGTCCGCGAGGGCTGCCATGATCGCCCACAGGGGAAACCCTAGTCACCCGTGGCAACAACCATGGTCGCCTGCTAGGGCTGCCATGCTCGCCCGCGGGGCAAACCTTGGTCGCCCGCGGCATCAGCCATGGTGGCCCGCGAAGGCTGCTATGGTTTCCCGCAAGCAACCTAGTCGGCCCTTTGTGCTGACCATGGTCGGCCCGAGGGCTCTCCATGGTCCACCAGGGGGCTCGACCCCGGTTAGCCATGGCTCGGCCAAGGCTAACCCAAATCAGCCCTAAAAATTAATTTTTACTTTCAAAATCAACTAATAAATATCTAATTTTTTTCATTTTTTCATGCAAAATTTAAATCCAAATCATACATGAAAAATTAGAGAACTTAACTAACCCTAATCATGCTCAAAATCAATATCACAAATCAGGCAGGCTCTGATACCACTGGAGAAATTTCATGGGTTCTAAGACAATCAATATCATGTGGAAGCGTTAAATTAACCATGGATTCCTGAATACTAAACTAAAAGGATCATCATGTGATAAATAATTTCAGCATATAAACATGAATGAAATCTGGAAATTACTTTTCCCATGAATAAAATCACGAAACACAAAAGGGTTAATTTTGTGTTCTATAGTTGTATCCACACACGCAAAACATCTTACCCTCAAGATTTCTCCATAACCCTTTGCTAGTTAGCCATGAAAAAGAAGCAAAATAATGAAGAAGAAGAGAAGAGGGAGAGGGACGGCAATAGGGATTGAGGATCGGCAAAAATGGGAGACTGAATTGGGATTAGTTACCGAAAATCAAATATATTTTCAATATATTTGATTTTCAAAAAATAAATCCCTAAAATATCTCTTATTTATCTTAATATAATTATTAGTTATAATTCATATTAAGAATGGGCTTAAAGCCCACTTAGCTAAAGTTTAATTAAACTCATTTAAATTGGGTTCTAATTAAACGGTTTAGCTAGACCGATCCAATTCATTTAATCTAATATCCTCAACCATCTAGTTATAAACCTAGGCCGGAAATCAACCGGTTCGCTTTCAATTTAACTAAACTGAAAGGTGAATTCTCCCAATGTTAAAACTTCTCATATAGTGACTTATCCAAGTGTCTTTTGCTATACCTTGCTTAAAGTGTGTGACCCTCTAGCAAGACATTATGATTGCCCAACGTCCGTGAATATCGATGATTTGATTTAACCTCTTATCGTACATGTCACTATCATTTTATCATACTGATATGTAGATTGATGAAAAGACAAAGAACTGTCATCTTAATTTATCAATCACTGTTTCTTGATATCTGAGATGGCTAAAAACTGATACTAAATATCTCCTGCATGGCCATGCTATTTCTTCAATCATGCTCATCAAGTGGCCTAAACATATATCTTTCCCATACCGGAGTATAAGTGATAAATCCCTCAGCCATATTTCGAGTTCACTCGTGTAATTCATAACTAAGCCAATCAGAGCCCTTGTGACTACTCTTTTACAGGTAACGTTAGACTAGATCAAACTTAGAGATTCATCACACAGTGATCATAAAGACTCCTTGGTCTTAGGATATAACGAAAAGCCACGATATGTGAGTATGTTCATGATAGTATTTATACTGCATACTCACCATCGAGTCGTCCAATATCATACCCCCTGATGATATCTATGATCTAACACCGGCAAATCCTTTCCATGATAAGTAGAGCATGATCATAAGGAGTTAGCCTCATACTGATACCTTCTTAATGAAGCTTAACTGATCAGGGACTCATTAAATGTAATTCCTTGTGATATGCAATTCTACTATTAGTGATGACACACTAATGATACTGATCAAATTACATCTAATATATTACTACAACACATAAGTAACATGATGCCGATTTATTTATTCAGAAAGATGATAAACATTAAAATTGTAGACAACTTTTACATTCGACTAGGACACAACTCCAACAGTAACTATTGTGCTCCTCTTAAGATAAGAGTTGATTGTTTCTGAGGAGAACTCAAAACAGTGACCTCTCACAAAAACCTTTCCTTACTCAGGGTCCTCAGGGTCATCAAAAATAGCAGACAGATTTAAAATGATTTCTTTCACCAAAGAGGGATAGAACATACTAATATTTGTGACTGTCTTGATGAAACTAGCTTCTTGCAGCAGCTCCATGATAGCCTTGATCTGCTGAGCTTCATGAGAGAGTTCCCTTTCCGGGAAAATGATGTGCTCGTACACATACCTTCATCTCAAAACTCCGTCCTCTTGAGTGGAAAGACACATTGTCCAGAGGTGCAGCAGGTACATTCTAGGACATTCTTTAGGAGCTTTTTACCCTCTACTCACTTGCTTCCATGAACAAGAGGCGCCACAGGCTCTTTGTCGGGTTTCGGAGGATTCAAAATACAGAATACGCATCGGAAAATAAAATTAAAATTCCCCCGAAACAGCCCTCGAATCGTTGCAAATTTAGATCTCATGTTTCTACCCAGAAAACGTGTAACTTAATGATTTACCTTGAGGTTTGAATCGGATCAGCCGCCTGGCACACACGAGTGCATAAGACCACCAAATATAAACTCCGATTCCCCTACTAGAAAAAAAAAAGTCCAGTTACCAAATCCGGCAGAGTAACGGTATGGAAAAATCAAGTTATATTTTTTCAGCTCATGAGGCCTCTATTTATAAAGATTTGCTAGGGTTTTGGGAGCATGAACCAGCCCATAAATTGGCTAGGTTCGGCTCTCTCCAAACCCTAGCCGCCGGCCATCTTGGGCGGCTTGGACCGAACCCATTAGGGTTTCGGCCATGAGGCCTTGGCTTTGCCCAATTTGGCAGCCCATGAGGTATTTCAACCTCATGGGTTTTGGCCCCATTCTTCATCATGGCCGGCGTACAAAACCCTAGGGTTTCGGCTCGGTCCATGGCACGTGAGCTGTGGCCCATGGCCCAAAACCGTAGGGTTTTGGCCACGACCCGATTTAACCAATCCACAATTACTTCTGCTTGGATTTACTAAGATGTGCACCCTATGCGTGTGACCCTTTAGGCTCATGTCCTATTGGCAGATCGGCGTAAAATTACCATTTTACCCTTTCAATCGTAAGTGGCCCCTAGTAAGGCATTATGATTACCCAAAGTTCATGATTATCAGCGATCCGATTTAACCTTATGTCGTCCATATTACAATCATTTTATCACTAGGTATCTTGATTAATCATAAGACATAGATCAATCATCCTTATTTAATTAATCACCGTTTCATGATATCCAAGATGACTGAAAATGATACTCCGTATCACCTGCATGGCCATGCGTTTCCTTTCAGTCATTATCATGAAGTGGCCCAAACCGATACCTATCCCATACCGTGGTATGAGGGATAAATCCCTTAGACATCTCTCGTATCACACATATAACCCATCCCTGAGCCAATCACAACCGTTATGGTTACCCTTTCACAGATAACGTTATGTCTGAGTTAAACTCGGATATTGACTATATTGTGATCACAGAGACTCTTTGGTCTAAGGATACAATGACAATCTACGATCTCTGAATATGTTCATGACAGCATCTATGTAACATATTCAAGTCGGGTGGGTCGTCTAATATCGTTTCCACAATAATATATATGATCTGACTCCGGCAAAACCTATTGCCATGATCAGTAGAGCGTGATCATAAAGAGTCGTCCTCATACTGGTCGTTTCTGATGAAGCTTGACTAACCAGGGACTCGTTAAGTATAAATCACGGAGTTCAATAGTTCTACTATTAGTGATGACACACTCAATGATATAGATCGATGTATACTTAACTCATTACTACAACACCATAGTAATAAAATGCCGCTTTATACTTTATTGCAAAAGATGATACATATTCATAGACATAAATAGTATTGGACTAGGGCACAAATCCTACAGTCTCCCACTTGCCCCTAGTTCCAAACTAAATCCCACTGTATCCCCATAGACTTTACATGTCCCTCATGCCTAGGTTGTAGTAAAGCCTTCATCAATGGGACGGCTATGTTTTCATCTGTTTCTACGAAACTGATCTCCACATCCCCTCTATCAATGAATTCTCTGATGAGATTATAGTTTATGAGTATATGTTTGGATTTGTCATGTGACCTTGTCTCTTTAGCTAGTACTATCGCCTCGGTGTTGTCACATAGTAAACTCAATGAACTAGACGGGTTTGGCATTATGCCTAGTTCAACCAAAAAGTTCCTAATCCACACAGCCTCCTTAGCTGCTATTGAAGCAACTATATACTCAGCTTCCGTCGTAGAGTCGTCAATCGTGTTCTGCTTACGACTCTTCCAGCTGAAGGCACCACCATTTAACACGAATACATATCCAGATTAACTCCAAAAGTCATCAAGATCTGCCTGGAAACTAGCATCAATATAACCTCTGACTGCTAGTTCACCGTCCACTCCTCCATACACAAGGAATGCATCCTTAGTTCTCCTTAAGTATTTGAGGATAGCTTTGACTGCAACCCAGTGTTCCTTCCCAGGATTGGATTGGTATCTACTGGTACAACTCAAGGCAAACGAGACATCCGGTCTCGTGCATAACATGACATACATGATCGATCCTATAGCCAAAGCATATGGGATATCCTTCATTTTCTCAAGCTCATCAGGTGTCCTTGGACACTGACTCTTGCTAAGCCTTATGCCATGACGTATGGAAAGGAATCCTTTCCTGGATTCCTCTATTGAGAACCTTCTCAATATCTTGTCTATATAGGTGCTTTGACTTAGGCCCAAGATCCTTTTGGCGCGATCCCTATATATCTTTATCCCTAAGATATAAGCAGCCTCGCCTAAGTCCTTCATTGCAAAATACTTCCCCAACCAAGCTTTTGTTGTTTGCAAGGATTGGATGTTGTTTCCAATAAGCAAAATGTCATCGACATAAAGCACCAAAAAGATAATGTTATTCCCATTCACCTTTTTATAAAGGCAAGGCTCATTCAGGTTCTTGATGAAGCTGAATTCCTTCACAACTTCATCAAAATGAATGTTCCAACTCTGAGAAGCTTGCTTCAATCCATAAATGGATATCTGCAGCTTACAAATATTTCCTATATTCTTCGGATCGACAAAACCTTCCGGTTGTGTCATAAACATATCCTCACTTAGATTCTCATTAAGGAATGCGGTTTTGACATCCATCTGCCATATCTCATAATCGTAATATGCAGCTATGGCTAGAAGAATTCGGATCGATTTGACCATAGCAACTAGGGAAAAGGTTTCATCATACTCAATTCCTTGGACATGTCTATAACCTTTTGCAACCAGACTTGCTTTATAGGTCTGAGGTTTGCCATCCATGTCGGGTTTTAACTTAAAAACCCATTTGCAACCAATGACTGTTACACCAGCGTTTGGTTCAACCAAGCTCCAGACTTGGTTATCAGACATGGACTGCATTTTCTCTTTCATGGCTTCTATGCTTTTCTCAGAGTCGGGCCCGACCAAGGCTTCCTGAAAGGTTGATAGATCATCTGAATCCACAACTACCAAATCATCATCGTTCGACAGGAGAATACTATATCTGACGGGTGGATGACTTGTTCTTCCAGATCCCCGTGGAACATCCAGAATATTAGGAAGTGTTGGTTCTGTCTCTACAACCAACTCAGGCTCCATAACTTCTATATCATCAGTATTCTGATCCTGAATTACTTCAGGTTGTACTACATCATCCCAAATTTTTCGAGATGTATAGTACTCCCACTGACCATCTTGGAGATGAACTCTTTCTCCAAGAACACACCACCACGAGCAACAAAAACCTTGTTTTTGCTTGGTTTATAGAACTAGTATACCCTTGTTTCTTTAGGATACCCTACGAAGACGCATTTATCAGATTTTGGTTCAAGCTTATCATCAAGCAAACGCTTGACATAAGCTTCATAGCCACAAATCTTTAGGAATGACAACATGGGCTTTTTCCCATTCCATACTTCATATGGTGTCCCTTCCACGACCTTCGTTGGAGCCCTGTTCAAAATTAACGCAACTGTTTATAGAGCATAACCCCAGAAAGAGATTGGGAGATCGACATGGCTCATCATGGAACGAACCATGTCAAGCAAGGTTCAATTTCTCCATTCGGACGCACCATTTAACTGTGGCGTTCCTGGCGGAGTCCATTCTAACATGATCCCTCAATCACTCAGATGGCCAGCAAACTCTCCGGATAAGTATTCACCACCTCGATCTGAATGAAGTTCTTTAATAGTTTTCCCGAGTTGGTGTTGTACTTCATTCCGAAATTCTTTGAATTTATCAAAGGCTTCGGATATATGTCTCATCAAGTAGACATAGTCATATCTACTAAAATCATAAGTAAATGTGATGAAGTACTCAAACCCCTCCTTGCATAAGGGCTCATTGGTCCATACACATAAGTGTGTATTAGACTCAATAAGTCACTTGCCCTATCACCTTTACCTATGAAGGGTGCCTTTGTCATCTTGCCCATCAAACAAGCCTCGCATCTATCAATCGAGTTGAATTCGAACGGACTTAAAAGTCCACACTTGTGCAATGTTGATATCCGCTTCTCATTGATGTGGCCAAGACGACAATGCCAGATAAGAGTTTGATTTAAGTCATCGAACTTAAAACTTTTGGTATTAACATTATAGATTGAGCTTGAATTAGAGTTATCAGTATTCAATACATATAAACCTCTAACCATACATGCACTTCCATAATACACATTATTCCGTTAAATATGGAAATCTCCATTCTTTATTGAAAAATCAAAACCATCTTTTTCCAATAAAGAAATCGAAATAATATTCCTACTAAAAGTAGGTACACAGAAAACTTCTGATAATGAAAGTACAAGCCCGCTGGGAAAAGCAAAACTCATGGAACCTACAGCAGTTGCAGCAACACTGATTCCGTTGCCAACTCTCAGGTCCACTTCGCCTTTGCCCAAAAATCTTCTACTTCTTAGCACCTGCACATTCGTAAATATGTGAGATTCTGCTCCGGTATCTGGTACCCAAGAATTTGAAGTAGAAAGATTAAGTTCTATAAAGAAGATACCTAAAGGCGTGGACCCGCCACCCTTGCGCTGGTCACTCTGGAACTTCTTGTATTCCTTCTTCTAATCCCCAACTTCCTGGCAATAGAAGCATGCTGCTGTTCTTTCCTTAGCCTTCCCTTTGCCCGTAGGTGCTTGGGGAGGGTTAAGATTAAATGGCACCCTCATCTTGCCAGCCAGGTGTGCTGGATTCTTCCCCTTGGAAAACCTAGGTGCCACACCGGACTTCTTGAAGTTGGTCCCCTTATTGATGCTCTTTTCAGCAGTTACAAGCATCCCATGTAACTCTGAAATGTTCTTGTTCATATTATGCATATTGTACTTCATTATGAAACCATCATATGCAGGAGGAATGGATTGCAGAACTATATCTGTTGACACCTCTTTCCCTAACTCAAGGCCTATTCTTGTTAGGTGATTGAGATATCCCTTCATCCTTAAGACATGTCGACTCACGGAACTACCTGCATCCATTTTGCAGGCATGAAGATCCTTCAATGTGTTATACCTTTCGATCATCGCTCTCTCTTTAAACATCTCCTTTATTTGATTCATCATCTCAAAAGGTTTGTTAGAGAGTTCCATGAACTGGTTTGGAGATTGCTCTCCATACAACCCAGCTTTATGTAAGCTACATCAATGGAGTCGCTCAGATGCTTGTAATAGGCATTTCGAATGGCCCTTGTTGAGCCTGCTACTGGTTCCACAGGGATTGCATTGTCAAGGACATATTCCTTGTGCTCATGTTTGAGTACAATTCTCAAATTTCTGTCCCAGTCTAGAAAATTCACTCCATTGAGTTTGTCCTTCTCAAGCAAGGGTCTCAATAAGCTATTTATCGCGTTTTCCATTTGAATCTACACGGAAAATAAATTTAATCAGTTTCAGTTCAAGTTGGAGATCATAAATTAAAGGGGAAATTGCAAGTCACTACCCTGTACTATGCAACTTTTGCATGTCACTACTCTATACTTTTTTTAGTTGCATGTCACTACTTAAGGTTTCATTTAGTTGCACCGTCCATCACAGAGTTAAGTTTGATGTAAAATGTCCATAATACCCCTATATTCAAAAATTCCAAAATTCCAAAAAAATATCTTTTGAAAATTTTTTTTAAAAAAATTTTTTTTATCAAATAAATAATACATAACTGATTTCTAAATTATTTTTCTAAAAAATTAGTTTTTTTAAAACAAATATTAAAAATAAAAAACCACTTTTAACAACGTTTTTTTATTTTTAATATATTTTATAAAAAATTATTATCTTCTTAAAAATAATATTCAAATCAGTTTTTTTATTATTTATTCCATAATTTTTTTAAGAAAAAATAAATTAAACAAATGATTATTGTTTTAATTTTTTAAATAAAGGGTATTTTAGTCATTTAAATATTTCAGTTTCAAATTTTATTAAATGACTAAAGTACCCTTATATTTAAAAAATGAAAAAATGAAAAAAAATTCATTTGTTTAACTTATTTATTTAAAAAATTATGGAATAAATAATAAAAAACTGACTTGAATATTATTTCTTAAGAAAATAATAATTTAAAAATAAAAAATGTTGTTAAAAGTGGTTTTTTATTTTTAATATTTTTTTTGAAAAAACCATTTTTTAAAAAACTAATTTTGAAATTAGTGTTTTATTATGTATCTGATAAAAAAAATTTAAAATATATACAAAAGATATTGTTTTTTGAATTTTTTAATATAGGGGTATTATGGACTTTTTACATCAAACTTAACTCTGTGATGGACGATGCAACTAAATGAAACCTTACAGTGGTGACATGCAACTAAAAAAAGTAGAGGGTAGTGACATGTAAAAGTTGCATACTACATGGTAGTGACGTGTAATTTCCCTAAATTAAATCACAACCATTCGATTCTAACTCTAGAATCTAAACCAAGATCTCTGATTCACTCGATTGAAGTGAACGGAGGCTCAGTGCTCCAATCGAGCTATGTAGGTAGGACATCCTGTCCACTTACAACCGCTGTAACTCTTGGCTAGGGACTGTACATAACTGTACACGACATTCCCTATCTAATACCCTAGGTCAACCCTAGCTGACAATCGTAGTCAAGTCAACCAAATTCGACTATGGTTCAGTCCATATGTGGATACGACGCGGAGGCGCACGCACCCACCTACGACTAACCAACTCATATAGCACGCATCCTAATGAATGCTACGCGGAGGCGCACCCATCCACGGGGCTGGGAGCTAGTCTGAGTGTTGTGATTTGGGTGGTAACTCACATGACTTGAATTAATTGTGAATCGGTTGTGATTAATTTCTTTTATTTGAAAACATCAAGTCCATGATGCTTCAATTACAAATTATATGCAAAGTCTGATTAATTCCAATTTTAATCCTTTACATGTTGGTGATGTTCTAGCATACATTTCTTAACGTACAAAAACATCCATTCATAAATTCCTACTCATGCATATCTAGTATACATATAAAGCGGAAATAAATGTACAAAACTAAAGGTCATTCCTAGTATTAAACTAAGAAATTGAAAAACCCTAAAGACTATCAATTCCGGTTCTTCTAGACCGCCTTGAATTGAGGACTCCCACTGGCTCCGGACATCCTCAACTCCAGTTGAATCTCCATACACTATAAGCCGCCTTTCCGGTTCACCATTCTTCTTAATCCAGTTTCAAGATGTACACGATTTGCACACCGAAAAATTAAATAACATAACTGAAATTTAAAACGGCTAAGAAGACAGCAAAATTAATTACTTCCTTTAACCAGCGGTTCGCAGACCGCAAAATTAAACTAATTAAATTGAACGGTCTAGGGCTTTAACTTCTACCACACAAAACATGTTATCAAACAAACATGTTATCAATCAATATGAATAGTAACCGATTTTAATCCTGCCTACATTTTGATCCAATTTATCGAAATTGGGCCGGTTTTAAAAACGGTTTATCGAAACCGATTAAATCTGAAAAATTCGAAAATAATTGAATTTACAGTATTTAGGGTTTGCTGCCATGATCTCGGATCGCAACCCAAAACTGTAATGGGCTAGGGCCCAATGGGCCGAAGCCCATTAGGGCCTAAGCCGTGATCGGCCGCGCCTAGGGTTTGGAAACCCTAGCCGCCGCCACCTCCTCCACCGAACCCCTGCGCCGGGACATGGTGGGGACGGGGTGGCCAAGGCTCCCTGGCTAATCTGCAGCCACGGCATGGCCGGCGCTGGTCGCCGGCGCCGCCCGTCCGGTCACCCACGCCGCCCGTCCGGTCA